>PVJC01020519.1:0-29106 GCA_004026665.1 Murina feae
CTTCTTCTTCTTCTTCTTCTTCTTCTTCTTCTTCTTCTTCTTCTTCTTCTTCTTCTTCTTCTCCTTTTTCTCTCTCTTCATCCCTCCCTTCCACTCTCCTAAAATCGATGGGAAAAAATGTCCTTGGCTGAGGATTAACAAAAAAAAGAGAGAGATTTCTAGAAATAAAAATATATAATGGCTGACATGAAAATACACTGAGATTCACAACAGATTAAACATTTCAGAAAAAAGGATTAATAAACTTTTTAATAAATAACAATTGAAACTATATAAATGAAACACAGAAAAGAAAAGAACTAGAAAAAAAGAGTGCTATTTAGGTGTGGGACTATTTCAAGAAATGAAATATATTTGTAATTAGAGTCTCCAAAACAGGATAGATTAGGGGGCAGAAAATTGTTGAAATAATACTAGATATTTTTTCCAAAATAATAGAAATGATAAAGACATAGATCCAAGAAACTCAAAAAATCCCAAGCATAAGAAATATGAAGAAAATTACACAATAGCACATTATATTAAACTAGGAGCTTGGTGCATGAAATTTGTGCACTGGGGGAGGGGATTCCTCAATCAGTCTGCCCCCTCTCACATATTGGGACCTCTCAGGAGGTGTCTTACTGATGGCTTAGGCCCACTCCATGCTCCCCTTGGGGAGTGGGCCTAAGCTGCAGTCTTGCCTCCCTTTGTGGGAGGTGACCAGGCTAATCAGGGGAAGCCACCAGCCCCATCATCCCCTGCTGCAGCCACTGCCAGTCACCACAGCCACCAAGGTGTTTTCATCAACATGAACTCCAGTCCCTTCACCATGAGAAATGACAACTTTTTTTAGGTATTTTCAAGATTTCTTTCATAGGATATGACATTTTTTTCTTTCTTTTTTATCCTCACCTGAGGACATGTTTCCATTGATTTTTAGAGAATGTGGAAGAGAAGGGAAAAACAGAGAGAAACATCAAAGTGAGAGGAACAGTTTGATTGGTTGCCTCCTGCATATGCCCTGACCAGGGCCCCAGCAAGGAGGAGCTTGCAACCTAGATACATGCCCTTGGTCAGAAGTGAACCCAGACCCTGTGGTCAGTAGGCTGAGGCATTATGCACTGAGCCAAACCAGCTAGGGCAGGATATGACATTTCCTAGCCCTCCAGCAATGGATCTTCAATTTTTTCTCCAGGAGTGTGATGGAAAAACCCTAGATCACCTTTTTGGATTCGTATTACTCAAGTTACTAAGAATATTATCAATGGCATACTGGGAACTTGGCCAATGAGCAGTAAGAAAAGGTGTTTCCTCTGTAGTTCACTCTGATCACCAGCTCCATCCTTACCCCTCAAATCCCACCTCTACTCCTACTCAGGCCTGTAACCTTTGGCTAAGGATGTAGGCCTGGGCAGAAGACCCTCAAGCCCCTCCAATTTCCAGCTTCACAGAGCCCAGGCCTCTGTGATCACCAGCTCTGATCCTGCCCGCTGCCATCACTGGCTGTGTCCTGGCCCTACTGGCAGCCTATGGCCAAGGCTGCAGGCTTGAGCAGGGGACCCCCAGACCCTTGCTTTGCCTGCTCCACTGGTGCCTAGAACCCTGTGATCGCATGCTCTGCCCCTGCCCCTCCAAACATGGGTTCTGTGGATCCCAGGCCCCTTGAATCACGGGCTCTACCCTTGTCCATGCCTGAGGATTTTGGTGAAGGCCTCTGACCTGGGCAGGGAACCCCCAACCCCCTCTGATTGCCTGTTCCACCCCTCAGGCCCCCCAACTCCTCTGCCACCTGCCTGGCTAACAGGCCTGACCACTTCAATGGTGGGGCTGAGCCGGACTGGGTGCTGCCATCTTGTGGCTATTGGCGCCACCATCTTGTGGCTATGGGAGCAGCCATCTTTGTGATAGAGTGACACCTACTTTTCATATTACTCTTTTATTAGATAGGATTACTTAAAATAACTAATAAAGAAGAAATCATAAAAATAATGAGAGAGAAAAATAGATGCATTATATACAGGGGAATGTAGATAAGGATGACAGCAAATTTATCATCAGGAACAGTGCCCACTAAAAGTCATGGAGCAATGTCTTTAAGGTACTAAAGAAAAAAATCAAAACTGTCAACCTAGAATTCCTAACTCAGAAAAAAATGTCTATCAAAATCAAAATTGAAAGAAACACTTATTCAAACATACAAATTTTGAGTAAATTCATCACCAGCAGACCTGCTGTATAAGAAAAAAATATAAAGTAATTCATTTAGACAGGAAGAAAGTGATATCAGATACCTGTGTTCACACAAAGGAATCAAATCGTGGGAAATGATGACAACATAGGTGACTGGAGTGAATTTTGTTTTTATTATCTGGAAAGGTATCATAGACTTAAAAATAAAACAGAAACTTAATCCTGTAAGGTTACTAGGAGAAAATACAGAATTAAATTTTTATAACCGCCAGTTAGACCGAATTTCTAAGATGCTACACTAAAAGCATGATCAATATAAGAATAAATTGACAAATTTGATTTCACCAAAATTGAGAATGACTGTTTTTGAAATATGCTATTAAACAAATGAAAGAAAAAAAAACAAGCCACAGAATGGGAGAAAATATTTTAAAAATCTAATAAAGACTTGTCTCAGAATTTATAAACAATATCAGATTCAATACTAAGAAAACAAAGAACCAAATAAAAAATGGACTAAAGATTTGTGCAGACACTTCACCAAAGATGATATGTGAATGACAAGTAACTACATAAGATAGTCAACATCATTAGTCATTAAAGAAACACAAATTAAAACTAAAAGTGCCCTGTGAATGCCTTGAAATATGAATGTTTTTGGTAAAACAATAAAAAGTACAATAAATATATCAAAAGTTAAGACCAATCCTTATTTTCAACAATTGTAATGTATTCCTATCATTTGTGATGCAAACATATCAACCCTAAAATTAAATTACTTTTGTCTTACTTATTTAATTAATAAATGTCAAAGGCATTTATAGAAGTGGGCAGGGAAATGTTGAGAACTTTATAATAGAGAGGCAGTGAACCATCATGATAAGCAAAGAAATTAGATAATATACTTTTTCTGACATCTTCTTGCCTTGCACAGTCTGATGTGAATATTATAATGTCTCAGTTGTCATCTGTCCAAGGATATCACCTAATATGGGTCTAACAGCACCTATTATCCTTTGAATCTAGTCTACTTCCGATGGACACTGGTGGACTTTTCTCAGATACACGATGTGGAAAGGAAGCCATAAGTTTAACACTAATACCACCATTATATTTAACTGCTGGTTTTCTTGAATTGGCCTTAAGATAAAGATATCTCTACCTCTCACTTAGTTTCACCAGACTAGCATGGTTCTCTAATTAGTTGTACAGAAAGGAAAGGTGAAACGGAATCTTTGAGCCATCAAGAAGTAGTTTAAAACTGTACTCTGACTTTTTCTCCTTTGGTTGTTAACTGAAAACACCCTTGATCAGTGAGATGGAAATTTAAGTGAGAAAAAGAAAGCAGACAAAAGAAGGGAGTCATAAAATTAAAATACATAAGAGCAAGAAAAAAATTGAGTTACGTATGGCAATCTATATATTTTAACAAGATTATCATAACTTTATATCATCAAATAAATAATTTATCTTCCTATATAATAAAAGCATAATATGCAAATTGACCATCCCTTCGAGACGCCTAAGCCATGCCCACCAGCCAATCAGAGCGACTGTATGCAAATTAACCCAGCCAACATGGAGACCGGCACTCAGGGAGCTGAGTAAACAGGCAGTTTCTGTTGCAGCAGGAGTGAAACTGTTTGCGGGCCGCCTGGGCTTCTCTCCGCTCCAGGAAACAATATATTTGCAACGTTGTTTCAATCCTAGAAGCCTCAGGAGCTGAAGCAAACAGCAGGCCGGGCCTGACTTCTAAGGGAAACATTATTTCATTATAGAAGCCAGAGGTGAAGCAGAGAGGAGGTTTTGTTAACTGCCTAGGCCCCAGCTTAAAGGAACAGTGTATCAATTATAGAAGATAAACAAACCCCAGAAACCTGCTTCCAGCCAGCCTTGCTGGGACATTGGGTCAATGGGAGCTGTGGGCAGCCTGAAAGCCTGAAAACGCCCCTCAGCCCATTACCCACGCTGGCAACACCCCAATGGGGTGAGGGACACCACTGGGGGGCTTGTCCAGCCTGCAAACATCCATCAGTCCCTCACCCAGGCTGGACAGGTACCCCAGTAGAGACCCAAAACCTGAAGGGACTGTGGGCAGCCTGAAAGCCTGAAAGCGCCCCTCAGCCCATCACCCAGGCTGGCCACACCCCAATGGGGTGAGGATCCATTCTGGGGGGCTTGGCCAGCCTGCAAACAGCCATCAGCCCCTCACACAGGCTGACCAGGCACACCAGCTGGTGGACATCCCCAGAGGGGTCCCAGACTGTGAAAGGGCACAGGTCGGGCTGATGGACTTCCCGAGTGCACAAATTTTTGTGCACCGGGCCCCTAGTAATTAATAAAAGCCTAATATTCTGTGTCCAGTCATCCAGTCATTTGTTCAACCAATCAAAGTGTAATATGCTAATGATATACTATGGCCGCTCAACCACTTGCTATCATGTGCACTGACCACCAGGGGGCAGATGCTCCTACTGGTAGGTTAGCTTGCTGCTGGGGTCTTGCTAATTGGGACTGATCAAGACAGGCTAGATATGCCCTGGAGCCCTCCCACAGTCCCTCCCCAGCTGTCCAACCTCTCACATCCTTCCCCGGCCCGATCATGCACTGGTGGGGTCCCTTGGCCTGGCCTGTGCCCTCTCACAATCTGGGACTCCTCGGGGGATGTCGGAGAGCTGGTTTCAGCCTGATCCTGCAGGCCAGGCTGAGGGACCCCACTGGAGCATGAATTCATGCATCAGGCCTCTAGTAAAAGAATAAATGTGTTTAAAAGATATCCAATTCCAGTTAACCTCGAGAGAAGAGACAATACCAAAAAGTCTTACAAATATAATATTGAGTAGAAAAGTTCTAAAACAAAATATTTTCAAAGTCAGCAGCAACCGTAAAAAGGCAGCAACCAGCTCTAGGGTGACTCCTCCTCTTTGGAAAGCCAGAGAAGCTAGCTGAAGTGTGAAGACTGCCTAAAACCCTAAAGAGGGCATTCTGCAATAAACAACTTGATACCACTTTATCTTTTCAGACAACACTGAAATGCTTTACAATAATTTGAAAATATGCTCTCTGCTTTGTACACAGGCAAAGCTTCCACGAGTGTCTGCATGAGAATAAGTTCAAGGACACTGTGTCTCAGTGGAAGAGCCCTGGCCACTCAGACAGCTATTTTCAATTGTTGTCTTAACTCTAATTCTTCAAGGCGATCTTTAAAAAGTAAAATGAAAGCACCATTACAGCTGAATAAGAGTGTAGAGTCCTTTGGTTGTTTCTAGGTGGTGTCTCAGCTCAATGTTTTTGGAGATTAGTTAGAAACAATTTTATATATATATAATTATCCAGGGCTTCATTATTAAAAGTGTTATGGAACACACTCAAATATTTAGCTATAGTAATTAATGCAGGCACTATTTTCCAGTGATAGAGATTGCACTTAGCTGTTTAAAGACACATCACATAGATAGTTAAATACAAACATTGTACCATAAGTATTATTTGGCTGTGTCACAGCATAGTTGAATAGAAATCATTCCAGTGATTAAGTTCTGTACTGAATTATTATGCACCATAGTGGTTACATCCAATTGTGAGAATATGGGTTGGTTTTGTTTCAGTTACTTGGCTCCATTTTTTTTTCACTGCAATGATCATGACTTTGCTTTGCATTAATATATGTATATCTAATCTAATAAAAGAGTAATATGCTGCCTTAACTGGTTTGGCTCAGTGGCTAGAGCGTCGGCCTGTGGACTGAAGGGTCCCAGGTTCCATTCCAGTCAAGGGCATGTACCTTGCTGGTGGGCACATCCCCAGTGGGAGGTGTGCAGGAGGCAGCTGATCGATGTTTCTCTCTCATCGATGTTTCTGACTCTCTATCCCTCTCCCTTCCTCTCTGTAAAAAATCAATAAAATATATTTAAAAATAAATAAATAAATAAATAAATAAATAAATAAATAAATAAATAAATAAGAAAGAAAAGAGTAATATGGTAATTGTGTCACTCCACTACATCCCAAGCCACACCCACCAGCCAATCAGAGAGACTATATACAAATTAACCAAACAAAGATGGCGGCAGGCAGCCACAGAGCTAGAGCAAACAGGAGGCTTTGTTGCCCTGCCGATGGAAGAAGCTGCTTGCCTAGGCAGGCTGTGGTCTCCACTCAAGGCAACCAAGTTTCAATTATAGAAGATAAATAAGCCCAGATACCTGCTTCCAGACAGCCTTGTTGTGAGCTTGGGTTGCTGGAGGCCGTGGCAAGCCTGCAAACAGCCATCAGCCCCTCACCGAGGATGGCCACACCCTCATGGGGTGAGGGTCCCTGCTGAGGGGTTTGGCCAGTCTGAAAATGGCCCTCATCCCCTCAGCTATGCAGGCCAGGAACCCCAGTGGGACCCACACCCTGATCCAGCACAACCTTCAAGGCAAACCAGTCAGCCCCCACCCATGCACCAGGCCTCTATCCTATATAATAAAAGGGTAATATGCAGATTGACCCTAATAGCAGAACCACTAGGAATGACTGGTCATTATGACACACACTGACCACCAGGGGGCAGACACTAAATGCAAGAGCTGCCCCTGGTGGTCAGTGCACTCCCACAGGGGGAGCTCTGCTCAGCCACAAGCCAGTCTGATGCTTGCCAGTAACAGTGGTGGTGGTGGGAGCCTCTCCTGCCTCCTCAGCAGTGCTAAGGATGTCCGACTGCAGCTTAGGCCTGCTCCCTGCTGGCAAGTAGACATCCCCCAAGGGCTCCCAGGCTGCCAGAGAGATGTCTGACTGCCAGCTTAGGCCCGATTGCCTGGGGAGTGGGCCTAAGCCAGCAGGTGGCCATCCCCCGAGTGTTCCCAGATTGCAAGAGGGCACAGGCTGGGCAGAGGGGCCCACCCCACCCCTCAAGTACACAAATTTTTGTGCACTGGGCCATTAGTATCTAATATAATAAAAGAGTGATATGCAAATTGACCATTACCCGAGACACCTAAGACATGCCCACCAGCCAAGCCACACCTCCCAGCCAATCAGAGTGGCTACATGCAAATTACCCCAGCCATGATGGAGGCCAGCAGCTACAGAGCTAGAGCAAACCAGAGGCTTCTGTTACAACTGCCTGCCTAGGCTAGCTGAGCCTCTGCTGACAGCCATGCCCACCAGCCAATCAGAGCGCTTGTATGCAAATTAACCCAATCAAGATGGAGGCTGGCAGGGCGGCTCTGCACTGGGAGCCTCCACGGCTAGCATAGCTGTGCCAGGTATGTCAGCTCAGTGTGGGGGGGTCTGGCCTGGGGCCTCCTCAGGGCATCCAGGAGTGCCCATCCCAGGTCCACTGCCTGGCTCTGCCCCCGGGAGGCCTCCACCAGGCGTGCGGGAGAGCGTGTCCTCCATGGGGCTTGCAGGAGCAGCCATCCTGGGTCTGCTGCCTGGCTCCACCCCCCAGGGGCCTCCTCAGGGCATCCAGGAGTGGCTGTCCCGGGTCCACTGCCTGGCCCCGCCCTCTGGGGGCCTTCGTGGGGCATGCAGGAATGCGGGGGCCTCTGCCAGGTGTGCAGGAGCAGCCATCCTGGGTCATCTGCCTGGCTCCAACCCAGGGGCCTTCTCAGGGGTGTGTGAGAGCACCCGTCCAGGGTTCACCACCTTCATCTGCCCCCCAGGGGCCTCCACAGGGCATGCGGGAGCGTCTACTGCACAGTATGGAGAATCCGAAGCCAGTCCGCTGCCCGGGTGTGTTTGCTCAGCAGCAGGGCCCCACCGAGGGATACTGCACCAGCGTCTGCCCCTGGCTCGCCACCCAGCTCTGCGCCACGTGTGTCCCCTCAGCGTGGGGGCCCACCAGACTTGTGCGACTGTGGGCCCTCCAGTGGGAAATGTCCAGGCCTGCATTCACCAGCCCTCCAACCCCCCAGTGCACAAACCCTGTAGGGGCTGTGGGCAGCCTGAAAATGGCCCTGAGCCCCTCACCCAGGCTGGCTAGGCATGCCAGCAGGTGGACATCCCCCCCTTCCCGAGGTGTCCCAGACTGCAAGAGGGCACAGGCCAGGCTGAGGAACCCCCTCCGAGTACACAGATTTTTGTGCACTGGGTCATTAGTATATATTAATAAAAGAGAAACATGCAAATTAACCATCACTCCGTCATTCCACTACACCCACCAGCCGATCAGGAGTGAGTATACAAATTAACCCAACTAAGATGGCAGCGGCCATGGAGCTAGAGTGAGCAGGAGGCTTAGGTTACCTTCAGTGATGGAGGAAGTCAAGCTACCCACCTGCCCTGGCCAGCCCTGGGCCTCACTCAAGGCTACAAAATTCCAATTATAGAAGATAAATAAATCCCAGATACCTGCTTCCAGGCAGCATGGCCTCTCCTGAAGGAGGGGCTTGGCAACCCAGGCTTCCAGTCAGGCCTGGGCTCCACTCAAGGCTACAAAGTTTCAGGGAGCGTGGCCAGCCTGAAAACAGCTCTCAGCCTCTCACCCACACTGGCCAGGCACCCCAGGAAGGACCTCCATGCTGAGTGGGGTGTGGCCAGCCTGCAAACAGCCCTCAGCCCCTCACACAGGCTGGCTACATCCCCATGGGGTGAGCGTCCCCGCTGGGGGTTTGGACAGCCTGAAAACAGCCATGAGCCCCTCACCCAGGCTGGTCAGGTACCCTAGCAGGGACCCCTGCTCTGAAGGAGATATGGCCAGCCTGAAAAAGCCCCTCAGCCCCTCACCCAAGCTGATCAGGTACCCCAGTGGGACCCCAACCCTGATCCAGGACACCCTTAAGGGAAAACCAATTGGCACCCACCCGTACACCAGGCCTCTATCCTACATAATAAAAGGGTAATATGCAAATTGACCCTAACAGCAGAATGACTGGTCACTATGACACACAATGATCACCAGGGGACAGACACTCAATGGGGAGCTTCCCCCTCGTGATCAGTGTAATTCCACAGGGGGAGCTCTGCTCAGCCACAAGTCAAGCTGATGGCTACCAGCACAGTGGTGATGGTTGGGAGCCTCTCCCACCTCCTCATCAGTGCTTAGGATGTCTGACTGCAGCTTAGGCTTGCTCACCGCTGGTAAGTGGGTATCCCCTGAGGGCTCCTGGGTTGCCCGAGGAATGTCTGACTGCCAGCTTAGGTCTAATCCCCTGGGGAGCAGGCCTAAGCCAGCAAGTGGACATCCTCAGAGGGGTCCCAGACTGCAAGAGGGCACAGGCTAGGCTGAGGGACCCCCTGAGTGCACAAATTTTTGTGCACCAGGCCTCTAGTCTATACTAATAAAAGGGTAATATGCTAATTAGACTGGACATATTCCAGACATCCTTCTGGACAAAGCATCCTTCCTGGCAGGCATCCTTCTGGACAGTGGTGGGCCCAAGGCAGAGTTGGTTAGAGGTGACCAGACCAGCAGGGGAGAGCAGTCAGGGGTGACCAAGAAGGCATGCAGAGTGGTTAAGGGTGATCAGGCAGACAGATGATTGGTTAGGAGCCAGCGGTCCCGGATTGCAAGAGGGATGTCTGACTGCCAGTTTAGACCTGATCCTGGGATTGGACCTAAATCGGCAGTCAGTCATCCCCCAAGGAGTCCTGGATTGGAGAGGGCACAGGCAGGGCTGAGGGCCCTCTCCCCGCCTCGTGCACGAATTTTGTGCACCGGGCCTCTAGTATTTGTTTATTGAGTTCAGAGAGGAAGAAAGAGGGAGAGAAACATCAATGATGAGAGGGAATCATCTATCTGCTGCCTCTTGCACCCCCCCCCCGCACTGGGGATCGAGCCTGCAACCCGGGCATGAGCCCTTGGCCAGAATCGAAGCCAGGCCCCTTGAGTCTGCAGGCTGACACTTTGTCCACTGAGCCAAACTGGCTAGGGTTAGTTTTTATTTTAATTTTAAATTTGAAAAAGAATAATCCCTTGTGCTGAATAATCTCTACTTACCCTTACAGACCCAGTCTATATTATTATTGCCCACTCAACTCTGTGCCTAGGAGGCTGATATGTATAGGCTGCATTGGTAGCCCTTATTGTCCTTTGACTTCATTTTAAGTTGACCAAGGAGAAATAGTGTGCATGTTTCCTTATACATTCCACATCCTTCCTTCTTGCCAAGTGTTTTACATTGACTGGAAACCCGTACACATGCCCCAATTTTGTCTCCTTGTGGCTGGAGGTGGAATGGACACCATTGATCCTCGCTCTGTTGTATTCTTAGCTGTTTTCCCTAAATGTCCCTATCAGTTGTTCTTTCAAATCTCCAATTTAAGTGTGTCCATCCTTTTTTCTATAAGGATTTTAACTAATAACATACTATATTATAAATTTATATTTAGAAATTCTTTTATTAAATAGTTTTTATGGATAGTTTTGGCATAAATTGATATTCATGTTGCATAAATGTAGTGCACAGTTTGATAAGGCTGTACTATTTTGAGGATTTAGTTGTTTAGCAAATTTCGAGGTATGCATAAACTGCTAAATGGGTTATTATTTGACAAATGATTTTGAAACTTATAACACAGAAACTCAACTCAGCAATGCGTATTTTGAGGGGTAAAGGAGATTTGAAGGCTTTGTTATCTTCATTTTATTTATTTATTTATTTATTTATTTATTTATTTATACTTTTATTTACAGTTTATTTTCAATACCTGATCAGTGTTATTACTCTCTTGATTAACACAAGGATCCCAGAGTACTATTCCTCACAACAATCCATCCATATTTTATGGTATCGATTATTATTCTTATTGTTTTTGATAATCAATATCCATTTCAATTAATCCCTAGTTTCATTATTCACAAATTCTTTTTATATCCCATTCCTTCCGCCTAGAAATGTTCTCCCTCCTGAAGTATAACCATTACTTTTATTCCAGTGAAGATTGGAGAATGGCACATTCTTTGTATATCAGACAAAAATATTTGTATTTTGTCCTCACTCTTGAGTGGTAGTTCAGCTTGGCTGAGAATGCTAGGTTAAGAGTTGTTTTACTTTAACAATTCAAAAATATTGTCATTATTTCCTGGTGTTTAGTTTTGCTGTTGAGAATTCTGCTGCCATTCTAATTGCCATCTCTGTGGCTTATCTTTCTTTCTACCACTCCTCTTAAGCTATTTATTTTTAATGTTTTTCAAATGTACTATAAGGTATGTCTAGATATGGATTTATTTATATTTATCCCACTATTGCCTTATTGTCTTCCTTAAGTCTGACAATGCTGATGAATCTGACATCTCTCATAAATTTGGTAAAACTATGTCATTTTCAAGTATTGCCTCTTCCATTTTACTATTATTGTCTCTTCTCTGATACCAGTAATTCAGGTAGTACCCCATTTTATCCATTTTTTAATAAATCTTTTTTTCCTCCTATCATCCTCTTTTACATTTCCCCTTCCTTTGTCGCTCTGTATTTCAATATCAGTAATTTCCCCAAAGAATTAGTTACTTTCCTAATTATTTCTTCAGATGATTCAGATATCTTTTTAAACACTTCAGTTGATCATTTTATTTCATTAAATGTCTTCCATTTCTAGAAGTTCTGTTTCCTCTCAACCCAAACCTAATCTTTTTTCTTTTTTCTCTCATAGTCTCCATTTTCTTGAGATAATCCCTTAGATCTTAAATATGGAAGTGCAAGTTGTCTCTGAAAGTTTATTTTTGCTTCTTCCAGGCGTCGCTATCCAGAAATCATTTTTGATGTTATTATTGGTTTTGGAATATGTGAGTATTCATGGAGTGAATTCTGAATGGGATAACTTTTTCTTTTCACTATAAGCTCCTAGTTTTCCTCTGTAGTGGTCTGATTTATTTCCTACTCCTCTCTTTCAGTGTCTTTGCAGCTACTTGATGCTCCAAATTTTATACAGGGTTTTCAGCTGCATTCTGTCATGGTGTGATAACTGCACACACCCTGCTCCTTTCATATATGTTATATGTTATATAAAACTCAGCAATACAATTAAAGTAACCCCAAATATATTTTATTCATTTTGTATATTTAAGTTGAGTGAAATATATTGTTAGCCAGTTTTTTGCATTTTTTGCTTCTTTTTTATTAAATTTTCCCAGAGCTTTGAATTCTCCCTATTTAGCTATTGTGCTCATGGACACACACACACACACACACACACACACAGAGCCTATTATGGAGTCACTTCAGATGAATACATGTGTCAGAAAATGGCCTCAGAAAGTGAAAGCTTATCTGTTTCTCCATAGAAGCAGAAAAAGACTCATTTTCCTTCAACAGTTGGTATGAATAAGAAGGCTGCATTATGGTCAACTTCAGAAGAAAGAATCAGTCAATCAACCTATACATTTATTGAGTGTTCGACTTCAAATAAATCCCAACTTTAGGAGCAGTGTTCATGAATTCCTAATACATCACCCTTCTTACTGTTTGTATATAAGTTTTATAGTCTAAAAGATGCTTTACAAGAAACATTTTCTTATGAGCACACTATTTTTCCTTTTGTGTTTAAACTTATATGTTGCTTATCAAGTGTTTCAAATTTACAATAATATTTTTACGATTTTGAAACAGTTATTCACAAGCCATAAATCAGAAAATATTTAGCACAAGTACAGTATTTCAGTGCTAAGTTATACTATTTTACTTCAATTCAGAAAAAAATTAAGGTTTGGTACATAACATGTACCGTTCTAAAAAATATAAATAGCTTTTAAAATTACTGCTAACAAGCAAATTAGCTACCAAATGGAATGGCAGCAGATCAATAATGACAGTAAAACTACAGAGTTCTTGCTGATCTCATATTGTCTGTGAGTGCAAACTGTAAAAAAGGTCCCCACAGGCCTCCAACAATAACCTACAAAGAATGAGACACAAAGGGTATCGAACATCAAGATAGTTCAATTTCCCAAGATAGCCAGCCGTTGTCACATCAAACCTCCTATTAGGCACAAACTCATACAACTAAGAATTCTCAGGCCTCCTGAGATCATCTGTCATCTTGAAGAAGATAATACCAATGAAAGGCTCCAGTTTCTTCTGTAACATGTTTGGTTTATTGTTTTCAATAAATCAAACAATTTATTATTTTGCTATTACATATAAATAAGCTGTTTTACTCTTAGGTTGAAAAATGACATTAATGTGTCAGTAAGCAGGAAAGGAAAGGTAAACAAAATAAATGTGAAAATAGCATACCCAAAAGAACACACACAAACCTTCTCCAAAATCCTTCTATTAGTTCATGTATCTTTATATTCCTTACAATTATCCAAAAACATATTAACCAAACAATGAAATAAAATGCCGCAAGGAATTTAAAAGTTTACAGCGTATGGAGTAATTAAAAAGTAGCTGGCCTAACCTTTTTATTTGATGAATACGAAAAGTGAGGTTCAATGAAGGCAGATAGGGTAACAGTTGTTTAATAGCAATACAGAAACAGGTGTCTCAAGTCAATATCTGAACACTCTTTAGAACTATTCATGCATATAATACTAAAACATTTTCAATGAACTTACACACACACACACACACACATATACAGATATATATACATATATAGTACACACATAGACATAAGTCATATGTATGTATACATGTATGTATTACACATAACATATATTTGGATATATATATATATATATATATACATTGTACTGCAACATTGGAAGGATTCTAGAGGAATAAATTGTTTAGTTAGATGTTTAAAATACCAAGAAAGAGCTAGATAGAAAATAAAGGGCTAAGAGTACTCTAACAAGAGACAATAGCAGAAATAAAAAAGATAGAGGAATTGGAGAAATAGGTCTGGGGAGAGTAGTAGGTGAGGTGGGGAGAATCAAAAGCCTTGTGTATTAGGTTTAGTACTTTTGGCTTTTTTCTCTATGATATGAAAGTAATTTAAAATTGTTATAAAAATATCACTGTATAAGAATTTTAGAGGGTAGACTTAAAGAAAGTGAGACTAGAGGCAGAGAAACTGTACAAGGTAATGTACATCTAACTTAGGTCAAAAACAAATGAAAAAACAAAAACAAACAAACAAAAAAAAACAACTAAGAAAAAAGGGAGAGGGTTGATGGAAGAGGCCAGAGACCCTATCAATGGGTAGTATGCAAAGGAAAAAATGGATTAAAAAGGGATAATCTACACAACTTGGCTGCTAATTGGGGTATGAGAAAGGCATCTACAGTTATGTCCAGGTTTCTGTCTTGGTTTCTAAAAAACTAAGAAAATTCAAATTATAAAGTACATTTCAGAGTGAGAAAAAGGCATATTTTTATTAATTATTGGCATGTTGCATATTTTTATTAATTCCTGGCATGTGCATGGCAATGGCACATCCAAATTGGAATGTTTCATAGTTAATGGCATGTAGAATGTATATAGCAGAGATGTAGAAGTCATGAGTACATAGAGAGAGTTGAAGTCAAATATTTAGATAAAGAAAACACAACAGGTTAAGAAAGTCAAGGTTCCAGAAGTGGCATCTAAGAGTCCGTTCTTATTTGTGTCTTTTTCTTTCCAATAGATTTTTACCTCTTAGTTTTTCACTATTTATTCCTTGTTTAAATAAAACAACAAACAAATGACTAAAAATGAAAAAACGTATTACCATATTTTTAGTTTATTTTCTGTTTTCTTTTCTTCTATGTAAAGCCTTTTTATAACCTCTTGAACAAATTGTTTAAATAGTCCATATTTATTTTTATATCATTTTCACATCTACCTCTACCCCTAATTGAATTTTCTATAGACCTTAGCTAAAGGTAGGCAATTTAAGAGGTACTTGTTGGATTAATGAATGAGTAAAGAACATGTGTTTACAAGTTCATTTTATTTTTTTTAAATAATTTTATTGATTTTTTACAGAGAGAAGGGGAGAGATAGAGAGTTAGAAATATCAATGAGAGAGAAACATTGAACAGCTGCCTCCTGCACACTCCCTACTAGGGATGTGCCCGCAACCAAGGTACATGCCCTTGACGGGAATCGAACCTGGGACCCTTCAGCCTGCAGGCTGACGCTCTGTCCATTAAGCCAAACCAGTCAGGGCTACAAGTTCATTTTATAAACACTTCTATAAACTGTATCTTGATTGCAAAATCAATAAGTTAAGCCACATTTTGGTTTATACAAATGAAAACACAAATAGCTTATTATATCAATATCAGTAAATTTAGATGTCAGCAATGGCAGAACAAAGATCATCATTATAATGGGCCAGCATTTTACACTTTACTAGATACATTGATTTGGTTCAGAACACAGGTTAGTGCCGGATCTGCAAGCGATATAAACACATAGCTAAAAAGATATAGCAAGAAGGGGCAGAAAAGAAGTTTGCTTTCCATCTTTTACTGAGTAATTGCCATTCTTCTTTTATTATTGTTACACAACAAAATAGATTGAGCATATTTCATTTATATTGTTGCTTTTGAACATTACATTACTGATTATGAAACATCTATTTTTAAAGAATGTGATACAATGTAATTTTGGCATTTTATAAAATATAGTAAGTCTGATTGGTTGCCAGAATCCCACTTGAGGACAATGTTTAGTAGTTTTGCTTATTTCTGTATATCACGAGTTTTCATCTCTCCAAAAGAAGAGTGTGGGGGCAAGCATTGCAACAACCTTACAGAAATTTTTGTGCCTTGTATCTGCCCCAGGATATGAAAAAGTTTTCTTTCTAGTACAGATCGCTATTAGACCCAATTATTATTCCTGGGTCAAGTACCGTATACATTGGCTTGTGCTGTGATTTGAGGTGAGCCAGAAATTACCTTTCCATACCCATAGTGCTTCCACCACTTTAATTGCCAAAATAAGTTAATAATATATGAATTATCCTCACAAGAGAATAGTTAAAATGCAGTTTGGTTGCTTGATTGACTCATTTACCCATTCAGTATTGAATGCCTATCTGGAGCTTATACAATCTAACTAAATAGATAGAAGAAACACTGTGGAAAAATTAAATAACAATTTACAGAAGTCTATAGTTAGAAAACGAACAGAGCCATGTGTAACATAGGAATAGCTCAAGAAATATGGTCATTGTAGCTATAAGCAGTGAAAGAATCAGAAATCCTAAGCATACTCGATTAGTCTGGGGGACTATCAGAGGAATGCAGGACTTGCACAGGAACTTAATGCAAGGAGAGCATTTGAATAGGCTGTGGGTCTGAAAAGACATTTCTGAGGGAGAAACAGTGTGAATGTGTGCACAGCTTAGAATCAACAGGTGGACAGTGTGGCTATCAGATACATTCCGGAGTAATGAGGGATAATGCTACATGTATAGATAAATCTGGAATGCCTAGTCTAATAGACAGTAAAATATGGCCAATAGAATAGAGGAGTTTTAACCAGGTACATGAATGTTAAAGCTCATTATGCAGATCAAATGCCTGTTTAAATGAAATGAAGAATAAGGGAATCAAAGACCATGTGATAATAAATCTTTAGATCAGCAAGTTTTAATACTTCCTTAAAAATCATTTATTATAAAACCTCCTAGTATATGTTTTATATATGATTTTATTATTTATCCTATATAACAAAGAGGTAATATACAAATTGACCATCACACCCTTGCACAAGATGGCCAGCAGAGGAGGGCAGATGGCTGGCAGGAGAGGACACTTGTGGTCAAAATAAGGCTGGCAGAGGAGGGCAATTGGGGGCGATTGGGCTTCCAGGGGAGCAGTTAGCATCTATAGGGCTGGAAGGGGAGTGGTTAAGGGGTAATCAGGCTGGTAGGCAGAAGTGGTTAGGGGCAATAAGGCAGGCAGGCAGGTGAGCGGTTGGGAACCAGCAGTCCTGGATTGTGAGAGAGATGTCTTAGATTGGAGAGGGTGCAGGATGGGCTGAGGGACACCCTCCCTGACCCAGTCCACAAATTTAATGCACTGGGCCTCTAGTATATACATAAAACCTTAACATGCAAATAGACCAAACAGCAGAACAACTGAACAACTGAACAACCGGTTGCTATTATGTGCACTGACCACTGGGAGGCACGCGCAGTACATGGCAGGTGTCTCAACAGGCATCAGCAGCTTGTGTCAGAGCACAGAAAATGGTGGGTGTCGACTGCGGCAGGATGCTGAAGCAGGTATATGGGGGTGCCAGACCAAGGTGGGGCGCCAGTTGCTATCATCGGGACGAGCCCCTGGTGTTTACTGAAAATTCTTTGCTCCTGAGGGGTGATCAGGGCCAGTAGCCATCTCTTGCCCCCTCTATCTATGCTGGCCCCACTTGCACCTGCAGCTGGCACTGGAGTTGCCTTTCGCACCCACCGCCAGCACCAATCCCAATCACTTGGCACCATCAGTGGGTGCTAGCTGTGGCTGCTGGCCCTGATCACCCCTGAATGCTTTTCCACCTCCACCTGCTTCTGAGGGGCAATCAGGGCAGCAGCCACCACTTGCATGCGCTGACAGCGCCGGCCTCACTTGTACCAACTGCTGGTGCCAGCCCCAATCACTCTGTGCCATCAGCACACGGGAGCAGCAGTGGCAGGAGTGGGGCTGCTGGCAGCAGCAGGAGGGTCTGGGAGGGGCACGGCGGGTGGGCTGAGACCCGCCCCTGTGCCCACCACAGCCTCACAACCCACAGTTCCTTTCAAGATGCACGAATTTGCACACTTGGCCCCTACTTATGGTATAAAGCTGTCACTGAGGGGAAAGAAAAGTAATTATTTATTGAATATTTTTATACAGGAGAACTTTTATAAACATATATCTTTTATTCCAGTAGTAACAGGTATGCTTCATGACGTTAGAAGTGAGTCTGTGTTGTTAACTGTTATCTTTCCATGATTGAACACTGCTTGGCATGTGGCAGTTATTTAGTAAATATGTGCTGAACAAAAAAACTAATATTGTAGCAAATTGTATAACAACTATTTTATAGGTAAGGAAGATGTAACTTTTATAGATTTAAATGTAGGGCCTACTTGACTCCAAAATGTACCCTCTTTATTGGAAAAGTAAATGAGTGACAGAGGCAAAATTTAGATTGTGAATGTACAACTGTTGTCTTTTCTATTATCTAGTTCAGCCATAACTCAGGACAGAGATAACTGCATGTCTTAAACAGAGGGAGAAAAAATGATTTCCTCTTTCTATTCCATCTATCATACTTGTTTATTATCTATCTATCTATCACCTATCTATCTATCATCTATCTATCTATCTATCTATCTATCTATCTATCTATCTATCTACCATCTATCTTTACATCATATCTTTCTCAAAGTCTATATCCAAAAGAAGTGTGACTTGGGAAAAAGTGCAAGTACAGTTTGTGTGTTTTGAGACTGTCAAATGGAATCGGTCCCTTCCCTCCCGACCTCTGCAGGGTCTGGCCCAGCCCTGAATCACTGACTGCATTTGTGGAGAGTTTAAACTCATGGAATGAAGGAGACGAAGAGAAGACTGGGATCTCCTTTCCTTTATGGTAGCAGTATTTCCACAGTCCAGAGTTCTGATGAAAAGTTAGCATGTTTTTTTATGTTAGCCATTAGAAGTATGTTTTTAACTTTACAGAATAAATCACAATTACTTGTTTTTGCAATTTGCTTATCTTTTCTACTGTTAAAATAAACCTGTACTTGATACAGAACTTAGAAGATAAACTAAAAAGGTTAATAATGATTTTTTAAAACTTTTATTAATTAACCATTTTTTTTGGATGGGTGTTTGTGTGTGTTTGTGTGTGTGTGTGTGTGACAGAGACAGAGAGAGAGAGAGACAGACAGGCCTCTAGTGCAGATTTAAGGTGGCAACAGACTGAATGCAGGGGTAATGAAAATGCAAATCCTTACATTTGACCCACCACTGAGTTGGTGAAGTCTTCAGCAGCTTGGCCTGCCTGAGTCTATTTGATGTGGCTCTTTCAACTCTATGTGTTTATATAGCTAAATCCACTGGGCTCTTTTTCCAAACCATATTTTATCAAGATCTGTTTCAACTAGCAGTTTGGGATCACTGTCTCCTCAGCTGCGATCCAGCACCCATTATGTTAGCAATGCCATCATAAAAGTAAGGAAATTACTCCGTTTAACAGAATATTAAAATTATTATTTTTATTTGGCCAGTGTGGAAATTGTTTTATTTTCATATTAATTATAACTTAAATTTACATCCACAAATTGGATTCAAAGAAAAAAGTTTTAAAAAGATTTAATCAAATTAATTTAAAAGAGTTAGTGTAGGCAGATAGTTAGATATTAGCAAAAGTGAAGGGAGCCAGACATCTAATTAAGATGGATTAACTAGGAAGCTAGCGCTTCCAGATGCCCCAGGGGACAGCAGCATTCTCCACCAAAGGGGCCTAAATCCCCAGTAGGGAAGAAGGACAAGCCTTCCAATCTCCCCAGGGAACAACCAATTTGTGCCCCCCGCCACCCCTCCCCACCCAATTACTGAAGGGCGAGGGCGGGGGGGTGGTAGTAGAACCGGTAAAAGGAAATTCTCCTGCTGAGTCATGTGCAGTGGCAGCCAAGATGGTGACCATGAAGTGTCTACTGGGAAAGGGATCAGATTGGGTAAGGGACAGGAAACCCTGGGAGATCCAGAAAAGGGATTGATTAGGGGGCAGGCCCAGCACAAGCCCACAAAGAGTCAGGACAGTTAGTTTGAAAGAAAGCTCACCTCTTCTCAAACACAAGGAGAGATTATCAAAACTTAAAAAAGATTGTCCATTCATTTGTCCATGGCTCTCTCTGTAGCAGCCCCTTTGGCCAAAGCACTACAGCACTGATTGCGACCTAAATGCAGCCTTGGCTGCATATGTGCAGCTGAGATGAGACACAGAGAAGTTCTGCATCTCTGGGCCCTGATCCTCCTGGACTTGGTGAGGACAAGTGCAGACTTGCAGCTCCAGAGACTGAACTTACTCTATAGCAGGAAGTTGCAGAGCCATCTGGTCATAGATGAGGCCCTGGGCAAGTGGGGGCGGTCCTTAACTTTTGCTTGAATAATTCTTACTACTACACCTCATCCTTCCATGAGGGAGTGTCCAACGTACTTTTCTCGTGATCCTTTGGAAGAACCTTATTTCCACAGGCAACAAAAGAATTCTATGACTCTTTTATATAGTACTTACCAACATTTTAACTTTAAAATTAGGCAGTTTTTGTGTGCCTACTTTTTCTTCTTTATAATTCCACGAAAACAGTGTCTCTGATGTCTTTCTCAGCAATATACCCTGGATCTATACTGTGCCTGGCAAATTATAGGTACATACTCAGTAATTTTGTGTTAGTTGAATAAATGAATGACTGTTAAGTGCAAACTATGCTTTTGGTACTCCACTACAGGTAGAAGCAATACCAACCAACACAACCAGTCATGTTAAAATGCTGTAAATGTTCAGATGAGCCCAGCAACTGATTTTTTTAAAAAGCATAGCTGTTGTCATCATCTATTTGAAGAGACATGACCATATGTGTTTTTACTAGTAGTTAAGAAAACTTGGAATTTTTCTTGGTTATGAAATATCACATCAACTAACCTGTATGACCATGACACACACTAATTCTGTTAACGATGAAACAAAGGTGGTTAGTTACTTTAGATTTGGGATTTTCCAAATCAAGTAACTCACATTCCCATCAGTTCTTAAATATTTAGTAAACACAGACTGTCAAGTTCTTGCGATCAGAGATTTTAAGTTTCTTGAAATTTCCACTATAATACTAACTCCTTACCGTATACATAGGAGACTCCATAAAATAAGTGTGAGGACAGGTTACAGGGCATAGAGAGAGCTGAGCTGCATATGTATCAATGGCAACCCTGGGCAGTTAAATGACTTGCATTTTTTATGAAGCAAATATTCTTTCAAAATAAGGTGAGGGGGAACACACATTCCAACAGATACTGAGGAGCAAACAGGAGCTTAGCTAGATAATTTCTTTAGTACAAATCCAGGGTCCTTTTCCTACCCTCGCTACATGAAAGATAAACTCAACAACAGAAAAGCAAAAGTGAGCAGGGTTGTCAGGGATGCCTATAGAATATCGAGAAAGAAGTAAAATAGAGAAAAATGTTTCAGAAAGATCATCAAAAGGAAAATTAATACTTGAAGAGTACTCAACACAGAAAGGAAAACCTTTGCCCACTGTCTTATCCCACTAAGCGTTCCCATTTTTAGTTCTTAACTGAATTATTTCCTGAACTTGTCCCACATTGGCAATCTTTCTCCTCAGTGGGATCAAGGGATTAATCTTAAACTCCTGCTAGGGAATGGAGCCTAATAATATACACAATCTCCTCCATCTCCAATACTCTAAACCCAGGGGAAATACTAATCATTGTCCCCGTAATTTCATTTATTAAGTTGGCAAATGAATATCAGCTGCCTACTATGTTCCAGTCACTGTTCTGACGACCCACGGATGGACTAAACAAAAATGTCTGTTCTCATAGAAATTAGTAAATGTGATATTTGACAGCAATAGCTAGGTGTCAAACTACGTGCTTTGTGTCAGTTATTTCATTTAATCCCCCGACTCTTTGGGGTATCCATTGACAGTGCTCAAATTTTACAAATGAGCAAACCAAGGCTTTGGTAAAGCTACTAGCAAAGGTTAGATAGCTTATACACCCATCAGCCTGCAGAGTACTCACTGCCAACAGCATTCTGTATGGCTCCTTACATATTTGAGTGAGTGCAAAAACTAGTCCTGTACTTTACCTCATCCCAGAGCACCTGACTGTCCAATTAGAACATGATAGGTCTGTGACATTAACTCATAACTTCTTTAAGAAAGATGCCTGAAATGTTAGATAAAGGACCAATTTCCTCATCAAAGAATCTCTTTAGTAGATCACTGACATATGCCCCCAAATGATTGAAAACAAAGGAAACTTACTTTCAGAACATCACGGTTCGCAAGTAATTGCAGTAAGGCTAAAAATTTTCATAACTCCTTAGCAGCTATGTTAAGTCAGTGCTGGCCATGGACAGAAATAAAAATGCATTATATATCAGTTCACATGGGCAATCTGATAAAATAACTAAAGGGTGGGCGGAACAGAAGTCAGCAGTAAATATAATCATCAGTTATTGTTGATAGTATGCTTCAGGTATACAAAAGCAAATTTCATATTAGCATATCAGAGCTTAAAATTCTTATAGCATTTACAAATAAGAATTTAACTTAGGTGACTTGTGAACTGCGTAGTACAATAAGCATCTCTTCTGTTTACTACCCTTCTGTGCACAGTTCCCACCAGCACAGCTCCTCTGGCTTCATTCTCCTTAGTCTCTGTCTCCAGCGTCATCTTCTCGCATTTATACTACTGCCTCAAGGCTAACATTTTCCCTCTGGATCCCTTAAGTCTTCTAACTCCTGAAATTCAGTTATCACTCGCCTTGTCCCTAAGAGTTTCTCTTCATCAGCAGATAAAGTTCTAAGCGCCTTCAAAGGGTTTTCGCCCACAAAATGTTGACCCACTAGAAGCACTTTCGAGGCATTTGCACATGCCCCCATTCAAAATGAAAATGAAAAGCAATTCAAATGCTCTAATATTCATGTTTCAGAGAAGAAAAGAAAGTTTACTCCAAACATGACAATGAAAAGCATTTTCTTTAATAATTATGTAAATCCCACAAATTATCCCTTGAAAGGTTCCTGTGCGTCTCCTTTGCATTTTCTCATTCGCCATAAGTTTCTATCTTCCTGACCATCAGTCACCAGGAAAGTAAAAATCAACAAATTCAAAGTGGCTTCTGTGTGAATATAGCTTTAGTCTAGTTTATAAGCGTGGACCCAGGGGACATGATCTCAGATGTTTCTAGAATGAGATGGAATTAGCAATTACACAGATCTTCTCCACTAGAATTACATTAAAAATAATTTAACATACTTGCTATATACTTTAATCATATTATCCCATAAGTTACCAGCCACTGATCTCAAAGGTCGGTATATAATTACAATGTATGTATAAGGAGGAATACAGCCCTAGACGCTGGAATCTAATGTTGCCTCTATAATTCTTTCTTCCTTCCCTTTTTCAGTACCCTTAATTTGAAGAAGCTACCTTCTTACCTCACTTGGCAGAAATTGTGAATAAGAAGCTTAGAGAAAAGGCACTGTAGATCTGGAACATTTCTTGAAATGTAACAATGGTATGTTATCTCCATATAGAAGATAATAGCATCATTAAAATATTTTTGTTGCTATTGCTTTAAATCTATCATGCTTAGAGATAAACTCTACCATGGAATAAAGAATCGCAATTAGCCACATGGATATTTAACTTATGACCTTTGCCATAGATACAAAAATAAATATACTTTTTTTTTTTTTTCAAGAATCTTGGTTGTATACTTCCATAGTAAGCTGTATTTCATTTTCACAGACTTTCTCAGAGTCAGACTATACTTCTTGAGCATGGAATGGGAATATGTCCTCTGTTAGTTATCTATCCAGGAATCTATTATTGAAACTTCTACAAAATAAGCAAGAAAATGATATGGTGGCAATGTTCTCTGATGTCCAAGAAATTAGTTATAGGTGTCCCTGTATAGTGTATCAGAAGCTCTCTTATTGTCCACAGACAGGTAGAGGTGATGAAGTAGAAAATACAGCCTAATTTCATCTCTGGCTCTTTCTGGTTCTGTATCCTTACATTGCTCAGCAAACTGGGTTTACTAAACAAAAAAAGGGTGATGAGTGATTAGATAGATACATAGATATATAGATACATAGATCTTGATACCTTCTATCTATACCTACTCCAAGGGTCAAAATAGAAAAAAAGAAAAAATGCCATGTGATCTATTTTCCAAGCAACATTAACAAAAGTCCATTAATACCTGTTGGTTTAAAAATGTAAGCTGTGATGTATCTAGCTTTCAAATATCTAGTGAGAAGAGAATAGGAGAAAAAGTACCATTTCCTGAGTGAGTTTTATGAGGAAGAATTCTAGGCATTCCTATATTGGTAATTTAATAAGCAATAAGTTCCTTAATATGTATTATCTCTGCTTGTTGATAGTTCTTCTCAAAATTTCTTCAAACTATGTCCATAAATAACTTGTGTTCTAGCTCCTAAAGCTCTAAATTTTTTTCCAAATTAAATATTTCAAATATTTTACTTTTTAAATGTTTTTTTCTACTTAAGGAAATAGGTAATAGATAGATAAATAGCTAGATAGGGCACTAATAGATAAAAATCCAGATATTAGGTTAGGGGTGGTCATAAAAAAACATTATGACCTTAAGCAAGAACATTTTTTAAAGTGTTTTTATTTCTGAAAATTATCTTTGAAGTACCCTGCGTACGAACAGAATAGCTATAGTAAATGCATACATTTTCTGGCTTTTCCCCTTTAGAACCATATTTTGGACTAGTTACCGTGTGTCTTTTTATACATTAAATGTATGTGTAATGGAGCTAATCAGACTTTATAACATAAAGAAACAGCCAATATAATTGTCTAATTCATATCTCACTCTGTATGTTTTTGTCCTTTGGAGTATCAGCAACTTGATGCTTTGTGACATTGCCAGTTCAGGCTGCCCATGTCAGTATTCATCATCTCAATGGTTTTAGCTGTCATGAGTCACTTTGCCAAAGTTGACTGTTACCATGCATCAAACATTATTAAACAGCTATCGTTCCCATCTAAGAATCTTAAAGTTTGCAAATGTAATATACTGAGTGTCCATCATGACTTCAAGACATGATCCCCAGGGTTAGGTTTTGTGAGTAACCAAAACATGGGTTGATGAGATCATACTTTTCTCAATTTTCTCAGCCTTTTCATCTAACTTTTGCTTTCTTATCAACTCAGAGAACTTGTTTCCATGGCTAAGTTAAAAAAATAGATTTTCAGTTACAGTTGGCATTCAATATCATGTTAGTTTAGGAGCACAGCATAGTGGTTAGACATTTATATAACTTATAAAGTCATCTCTTTCATAAATCTAGTGCCCTCCTGGCAAAATTTTTAATGTGTATACTTGATAAGATGCTGCCCACTTTTTCTAGGTTTTTCCTTCATCAATTATCTCATTTTCTCAATTGCATTTTTATTTTATTAAATTTATTGGGGTGACATTGGTCAATAAAATTATATATGTTTCAGGCATACAGTTCTACAATACATCATCTGTATATTGTATTATGTGTTTATCATCCCAAGTCAAGTCTCCTTCCAACACCACTTATCTCCCCTTCACTTTCTTCTCTCTCCTTCCCTCTGGCACTTACCATACTGTTGTCTACATCTTTTTCTTTTTTCTTTGCTTAATCTTTTCATCCTTCTCATCCAGTCCCCAACCCTCTCCCTCTGACAGCTGTCAGTCTGTTCTCTGTATCTATGAGTCTATCTCCAATGTGTTAGTTTATTTCACTACTAGATTTTACATATGTCATTGCGTACTTGTCTTTTCCTGACTGGCTTATTTCACTTAGTATAGTACTGTCCAGGTCCATCCATGCTCAAAGGATAAGATTTCCTTCTTTATTATTAATATTAAATTGATTTATATTTTATACGGCTGATTAATATTCCAGTGTGTAAATGTACCACAGCTTTTTAATCTACTCATCTACCTATGGGCACCTAGGTTACTTCCAAATCTTGGCTATTGTAAATAACACTGCAATGAACATAGGGGTGCATATATTCTTTCAAATTTCTGTTTCACGTTTCTTTGGTTTATTCCCAGAAGTGGAATTGCTGAGTCATAAAGCAGTTCCATTTGAAACTTTTTGAGGTAATACCATACTGCTTTGCACAGTGGTTGCACCAATCTGCATTCCCACCAACAGCACAGGACAATTCCTTTTTTTCCACATCCTCACCAACACTTTTTGTTTGTTAATTTATTGATGCTAGCCATTCTGACAGGTGTGAGATAATAATTTCATGATTTTCATTTTCATTTCTCCAATGATAAATGATATTGAGCTTTTCATGTCTATTGGCCATCTGTATGTCCTCTTTGGAGAACTGTCTATTCAGGTCCTTTGCTCAATTCTTAATTAGATTGCTTTTGGTTTTTATTGGTGTTGAGTTATATAAGTTATTTATAATTTTTATATTAAATCAATTTTTAACTAGACCTGCCCCTCCATCTATAAACATTGTCAAGTTTCCATATATTAGGAAAGGTAATTCTATTTTTTTACCAGCCACCATTATATGTCTTTCTTGATCTATTACACTAGCATCCAACTTGGTCTCTCTGCTTCCAGTCTTACTCCCTACAATATAGTTTTAATGCAATAATCACAATGATGTTCTTAAACTTTGAATTAGATTATCAGTTTTTTATGCTAAATCCTTTAGGTAATCTTCCCTGATTTTCTCAGATCCTCCAGTCTTGGCCAGGTGCTCCTACTTTTTGCTTAAATAATTCTAATGTATACTTCTGTTATGCTATGCCACAATAATTATTTGACTTCTTTATCTCCTTTACTGAAATGCTGGAATTCAATTTAGTGCATATCATCTATTCCTATATCCACAATGTCTAGCAATAATAGGTGCTTAATAAAAATTTCCTCAATAAATGAAAACAATAAAAAGCATATACTGAAACCTAGAACTCACATTTTCCCTTTATCAACAACTACTGAATCTGACCGTTATGTGCCCCTTCCCTTTTCTTAGCACTTTCCACTCTAAGCTTACCTTCCTTTCATTTTTAATATCATCATAACAAGTGATAATAAATCAATCTCGAAAGAGAGATAAAGATTGTCCTGTGGGAAATGGCAGCAGCAACATGAATAACTTGTACTTAGAAACAAAATACCTGGGTCAAATATTTGCTCATTACGTTTCTTTGGTCAAGCCACTCACTTTCTTTTTTTCTAAAATGTTTTTAATTTTTTAAAATTATTATTAGTTTTTTTAAGCCTCATCCTAGGATATTTTTTCTATTGATTTTTAGAGAGTAGAAGAGAGAGGGAAAGACAGAGAGAGACATCAATGTGAGAGAAACGCATTGATTGGTTGTCTCCTGCACGAACCCTGACCAGAGCTAGGTTAATGGTACGTGCCCTCAACCAGAATTAAACCCAGGACCCTTCAGTCCACAGGCTGATGCTCTATCCACTGAGCCAAACCAATTAGGGTTGGCCACTTACTTATTCAGTTTCTTCATCTTAAAATTGATTCATGGACTTGTTATAACAGTCAAAGGATAATATTTGAGAAAATACTTTGTAAGGTATCAACTTCTACATAAATTCATGTAGGAGGTTATAATTTAGGCATCAAACACAATTCTAACAACATTAATTATTTGAACTTATTTAATATTCACAACAGCTTTATAATACGACATGTCCCCGTATAATAGGGACATCTGTATACACCCATTTTATTTTATTTTAATATGTTTTTATTGATTTTTAGAGAGAAGAGAGGAGAGAAATAGAGCTAGAAACAGTGATAGAGAAACAACATCAATTGGCTGCCGCCTGCATGTACCCATACTGAGTATCGAGCATGCAACCGGATAGTGCCCTGACTGGGAATTAAACTTGCAAGCTCTTGGTTCCTGGGTGGACACTCAATTGCTGAGCCACACCAGCTGGGTTGTATATCCAGACTTTATAGATGAGTACATTGAGACACAGAGATGTAATATGAGGCACCTACAAAAATAAGTGGCAGATGTAGAGATTGATCCAGATTCTGTGTTCTCGATCTCTCTATTTCTATTTTATTCCCTGTAAGGTGATGGCATCCATCTGTACCAGAGTCTCCTAAAATGTCCTTGAGGTCCCTGGAACTTTCTTGGCTCTGTGTTATTGTTTTCCATGAAAAGCTATGCCAAACTTTTTGAGCCTTAATATAAAACTAGAGTTCCGGTACACAAATTCATGCATGGGTGGGATCCCTTGGCCTGGCTGGTAATTGGGGCCTTTTGGGGCAGTCTCACCCATCCTGATCGAGGCCAATGGGAGCTGGCTGGCGGGGAGAGACCATGGGAGGTTGGCCAGCTGAGAGGGCACCAGGGAGTGTATGGGACATCTCTCCAGTCTTGATTGGCCAGACCGTAGCAGCAAGCTAACCTACCGGTTGGAGCATCTGCCCCCTGGTGGTCAGTGTGTGTCTTAGTGATTGGTCGAGCAGTCGACCAAATGGTCAACAGATCAGTCAGACACTTATCATAACAGGCTTTTATATATATAGACTAGGGGCCCGGTGCACAAAAATTTGTACACTTGGCATGGAGGGAGTCCCTCAGCCCGGCCTGTGCCGTCTCACAGTCTGGGACCTTTCAGTGGATGTCCTATGATGGCCCCAGTCTGCCAGGCACCTTTTGTGTGTGTGTGTATGTGTGTGTGTCACTACTGGGGACCTGTCCCCAGCCACATCTGAGGCTCGGAGCAGTCCTCCTGTGTGTGTCTACCTGCTGGGGGCCTGCCCCCAGGCACACTGTAGAGGCTTGGAGCAGGCATCCCCTCTATGTTGATCTCTCAGACTCTTGCCCTCCCCTGCATGTTGTTCTCTTTTTTGAGCTGTGACCAGGGCTGGGTGCTGCCTGCCTCCCAAGCTTGCCTACTGCCCATCTTCCTCCAGCCACCAGAAAGCAGGGAAAACCCCCCTCGTGGTCAGGCCAGCCTTTTCCTGCTCCCTGATCCCCGGAAGGGACCTGGGAAGCCGCCAAGCAGGCCGCCAGCTCTTTCCCACTCACCCGTCCCCTGCTGCCTTCCTTTCCCACTTCCCGGTGCCGCCAAGGGGTCTGGGGAGCTGCCAAGCAGGACCCCGGCCCCTGCAACCTTGCTTTCCCGCTCCCCGATGCCCCGCAAAGGGCCTGGGCAGCCACCAAGCAGGCCACCGGCCCCTTGCCGCCTCTTACCCGCTTCCCGGTGCCCTCCAACCCTGCCGCCTGTTTCCCATCACGGGTCCTGGGTCCTGCGCTGTCCCGCCCTGCAGCCGCTCTGTGCACTCGGGAGGTCCCTCAGCCCGGCCTGTGC
>PVJC01020520.1:0-11014 GCA_004026665.1 Murina feae
AAATTCCAATACAAATCGTTATAGTGGATTCTATGAGTATGGACATAGGTAATAAAGCCTCTCTAATAATGGAAATTATAATAAGAGGCATCTCCATGATTATTTCAATTTATCAGTGATATTCCCATAGGAGGCATCTCTCACAGAAATTTACATATCACTCTGTATTTTGAAAGAAAACAAAACAAAATCAAGGAGCAAGAGGATACTATATTAGAAAAAAAAACTTACAAAAGGGAATCAAATGTACTGAATACATACAGTATGCTAGAAATAATGTTAATATATTTAATATAAATTATTTAATCTGAAAAGTTTGTTATTTTAATTGATTTGAGAGATAAAGAGAAAGAGAGAGAGAGAAAGATCAATTTGTTATTCCACTTACTGATGCATTCATTGTTTGATCTTGTATGTGCCCTGACCAGGAATCAAATCTGCAACCTCTGCATATCAGGGTGATACTCTAACCAACTGAGCTACCTAGCCAGGACCAAAACTTGTTTTTATTTTATTGATTTTTTTACAGAGAGGAAGGGGGAGGGATAGAGAGTTAGAAACATCGATGAGAGAGAAACATTGATCAGCTGCCTCCTGCACACCTCCTACTGGGGATGTGCCCGCGACCAAGGTACATGCCCTTGACTAGAATCGAACCTGGGACCTTTCAGTCTGCAGGCTGCAAAACCTGTTTTTAAATTAATATTCCTTTTTACAAACAAGCAACTTGAGGTTAAGTTTCTAAAAATTATAAAATGCTTTATTCAGTGTTTTACTTTATTGCCTACATCCAATTCTTATAAATCAAGTTATATACATTACTCATAACTCATCCATGACCTTCTTTGAATTATCAAGAAAACTAAGACATACAAATTGAATTTTTAGAAAAGTGAAATTGTACAGAGTCTATTACCCATCTTTTAATTTGTGTACATCTGCTATATCCTTATGGGACTCATATAATATGCTAACAAATATGTTATGTACTTGCAGAAAAAAAAATAAAAATCCAAAAATATTTTTTCAAGAGACTCTCAACTCACTGGAGGAATAGTTTAGAATCAGTATGTTGAGTGATAAAAGGATACATGGAGAATAGGTTACTAGTTCACAAATGAAGAAATATATCATGCTATAGGAGAGGAATTTAATTTGGTTCATATAACAGATGAGTTTTGACATCTGTTTTGAAGAAGGAATACATGTTGGTGGGCAAAAGGGATGGAGGTAGATATTCCAGATGGATGAGAACATGTTCAGATTGAAGAGATTACATGAAATGCACAACACTGTACTTGTTCATAATAAGGAACATGTGGGCAAAGGCTATATTTCCCAGACCTTATATTCCATGGTGAGGAGTTTGGCTATGCAGGTGCAAACTGATTATAGTGGTGACTGAAAACAACTCTTCAAGAGGCAAATATAAAATATCATACTATTCATCAAACTTGAGAAAACAAAGGCCATTTAGTTGTTGCAATAGTCAAGATAAGGTATCCTTAGGATTTGAATTGGGGCAATGCAATAAGGATCGAGAAGCAGAAAACAAAAGCTCTCAAGATAAAGTTAGGTAATATAATTGAGAGATGTTGATGACCAATTACACATGGTGTGAGGTAAAAACAATTGTTGATAGAGTTTTGCAGACCCCTAATATTATAAAAGGGAGAACGATGAAGTCTATTTGTTGGTAGCTGAGTTTGAGATTCTGTGAAACATAAAGAGATAACTAGTAGCCGGCCACATATATCATTAAAATGTGGTCAAGATCCGTTGAGACTGGAGAGGAAATTCAGAATCCACAATGATAACTCAATTTGGGGTATAAAGAAAATAAATAGGGAGGCTATTTCAAGGGAAACCTGAAGGAAAACATAACCAAGAATTGAATGGAAATACAGCATTTAAGATACAGCCCTGAGCAGTTTGGCTCAGTGGATGGAGCGTCAGCCTGCAGACTGAAGGGTCCCAGGTTTGATTCTGGTTAGGGGCATGTGCCTTGATTGCAGGCACATTCCCAGTGGGGGGCGTGCAGGAGGCAGTTGATCAATGTTTCTCTCTCATTGATGTTTCTGACTCTCTATCCCTCTCCCTTCCTCTCTGTAAAAAAATCAATAAAATACATATATTTTTATAGAGAGATACATTGGGTGGTAGTGGGGCGGGGGAAGTAGACAGTAGAAAGAGAATCACATGGTCTTAAAGAGATAAAAGTAAGGAAGTGGTTAATTGTTTCAAATAGTACAGTGGTTCATTATTATTATTATAAAGATAATAGATAAGAGTTCATTAACTTCAGCATTTAGATCACTGGAGACCTAGTGGAAGTGTCAGTGAAGCAGTAAGAAGGGTTGTCATCTTCTCTCAGTCTCATGAATTGAAAGAGACATAGAGAAATGAGTACAGTACTTACTCAAGAACTTGAATGTGAAAAATGATAATTTAACTTATATTAGTTGAATGTTTGTTTTCTTTAATTGATTTATTTGTTTCCTTGAAATCTGAATGTACTATTAGTAATTCTGCATAGAATCTACACTGAGTAGCCAGATTATTATGACCACCTGGCGTTTGTAGGCAAATTAGCTATAATTTGATGCTGAAGTTGCTAGTGTGCCAGATCATTATAAATGTCTGAATAGCACAACATACCTAAGTATCATTGCTGATCAAGTTCATTCTATCATGTTGATGGTGTATCCCAATGGAGAGGCTTCTTCCAAGACAATGTGCCATGCCACGGTGCTCGTATTGTGCAGGAGTGGTTTCTAGGACATGAATGAGACTTTACCTTGCTTAGGTGGTCCCCACAATCACCAGATCTCAATCCAATTGAGAATTTGCGGGACAAAGTTAAAAGAGCCATCAGTCAGCTGGTTCCATAACCATAAAATCTCACAGAACTGGACAGTACTATTCATCAGACATGGTGTCAGATTCCTCCCATCATCTTTCAGCATCTCGTGGAGTCAATGCCAAGAAGAATCACCATAGTATTGAAGGCAAAAGGTGGCCCAACAAAGTAGTGATGGGGTGGTCCTAATAATCTGGCCACTCAGTGTATATTTACATTGAAGATAAGGCTTTAAAAAATAAACATTGACACCTAGATAATGTGTTATTCAATTGCTTCTGAAAACTAATCAAACATTAGGTAGGTAATTAAATTCTCATCCAACTTTTTCAGTAATATAATATTCTGTGATTTAATAGTTTTCCCCCATATCTTAAAAATGAAATTTAGAGAAAAAGTTTCTGTAATATAGTTTTGCTTTGCTACTTTGCCATCTTAAACTATTATTTATCTTTCAATTAAAAAAAATGTTTTCTTCAGTGTGAAGAAAAATGTATAACATAGGTTCCTAATGTGAGCAATTGTGTTTATACATTGTAACATACATACAATGTTAATTGTATACGTTTTCTTCAGTAACTGAGGGTTGAAGGTCATATGGTATAAGAATCAGAAGATCTAGAATTTGAATTGTGGCAGTTTTAAGAATTAGCATTTAATCTTCATCAAGTTACTTAGCATCAGTGTCCATGTATGAAAATCAGGACTTACTTTCAAATGCACTTGTGAAGATTGAATATAATAATGTATGTAAAATCTTTGCATAATTTTCAGAATATAATACATGTCCAATAAATTAATTGTATTTCCTTTTAAAATTTTCTATCTCAGCAGAGTACTTGAATTCTAAACAACTGCTCCTTATTATCTTTTTCCAAAATAAAATATTTTTACTGTTAAAGGAATAAAGGATAAAAACCACCTAATTAGTCTCAGGGAAAAACTTTTTAAAATTTCTAGTGCTTCACAAAGTATGCATTTCATACTTTTAAAATTACTTCTAAATTTTTTTATACAACTAAATACTTTATATTGCAAAACACTTGAATAGTCATCAAGCTGTGCTACCCATCTTTTCCACATGAGAACAAACATAGAAAATATATATTTTTAAATTTATACGTGTACTGGTTATTACTAGGGGATTTGAGCTTTATATGAGTGAATCTTGGTGGAAAATTTTGTACATGTCATTATCTCAACTCTTATAATAAAAATGAGTAAAGCATTTGGGATTATAATATTGATTGAATAATATAATATAACTAGTGGTCCAGTGCACAAATTCATGTACATTGAAATGAAATTAATTAGAAGAAATATTTTAATAAATCTATTCATCCTTTCTCTATAAAGAAGTGTTAACCAAATTCACAATGAACAATGACAGATGGAAACACACACGTGTGCAAGAACTTTATATGTATTGCACATGTGCAAGTCAATTTAGCCTTTCATAGGTATCGAATAAACTTGCTTAATTAGACCTGCTTTCTGATTTAGCTAAGCTTTTTCCAGTCTAGTGAAGCACCCCAACTTCTCTTTCAGCTAATTGTCAGCAACACAGTAGTAAATATTAACACAAAGCAGATTATTATTGTATATCACACACGGAGAACAAAGGGTAAAATATTTAACAGCAGCACTGTTTGACTATATTCTGTGCAGTGAGAAAACCTGAAGTCATTTTCAAGGTCCACCATTTCTTACTTCTTTTCAAATCGGGTCAAGTTTCAAACCTTTCTAAATCTCCATTTTCTGGCTACTGAAAAGAATGTAGGACTACACTTAGTCTCCTATCTACCTACTCCAGGACTTATGTGAGGATCAAATGAGATGAGGCACAGGAAAGCACTTCACAGACATTTGGTTAAAGTGTGAAATGTTTCTGGCTATAAAGCAAATCATGTTCCCGGACTGAAGGAACTGCAAGAAGGCTAGTCGTTGCTATGGAGAGGAATTACCTGGACAGACAATTAGTATATAAGACACTTAGTATATATATCCCACATTCAAAGGCTGTTAAATCACATTGTGTATCCATATTTTCAGAAAAAAAATCACTTCTACTGTCGTGGTGAACAACCTGTTTCCCTATTTATAATGGTCTGGCCCTCTAGCAACTTCAGTGCAAAATTATAGCTAATTTGCCTACAAACGTCAGGTGGTCATGATAATCTGGCCACTCTGTGTGTGTGTGTGTGTGTGTATCTAATCTAATGAAAGCATTATATTGAAATTGACCATTTATTTGGGATGCCTAAGCCACGCCCATCAGCCAATCAGACCAGCTGTATGCAAATTAACCCAGCCAAGATGGAGGCCAGCAGTCAGGGAACTGAGTAAACAGGCAGCTTCCGTTGCAGCAGGAGTAAAACTGTTTGCCAGCCGCTGGGCTTCTCCCAGCTCCAGGCAACAACATATTTGCAACATTGTCTCAATTATAGAAGCCACAGAGCTGAAGTCAACAGAAGGTTTCGTTACCTGCATAGATCTCGGCTTAAAGGAACAGTGTATCAATTATAGAAGATAAATAAAACCCAGAAACCTGCTTCCAACCAGCCTTGCTGGGATGTTGGGTCAGTGTGAGCTGTGGGCAGCCTGAAAGCCAGAAAACAGCCCTCAGCCCATCACCCAGGCTGACCACACCCCAATGGGGTGAGGGTCCACACTGGGAGGCTTGGCCAGCCTGCAAACAGCCATCAGCCCCTCACCCAGGCTGACCAGGCACGCCAGCAGGTGGACATCCCCAGAGGGGTCCCAGACTGCGAGAGGGCACAGGTTGGGCTTAGGGACCTCCGAAGTGCACAAATTTTTGTGCACTGGGTCCCTAGTGTGTGTGTGTGTATGTATATGTGTGTGTGTGTGTGTGTGTGTATTTCAAGTTTCTAATCCAATAATAATCTAGTATCAAATATTCAAAATATTTATGAATTTCTGATTTCCAGAATTTAAATGCAATGTTAGAACTGCAATTCTTGGACACCACAGTGCTTGCAGCTCTCTCTCTCTCTCTCTCTCTTTCTCTCTCTCTTCACACACACGCACACACACACACACACCAGCAGGAGCAAATGGTGAAAGTTTCCTGGTTTGTTTGAAGACAAAGACTCAGAGGGGCCACATTTAATAGGAATCTCGAGCTGATCTCGTCACCCGCCATGTCACATTGCACGTGCCCCTCCTCCTCGACTACTGAAAGAGTGATATCTTCAATCGCTGCATCATCCTCTGAGGTATCAGGGTGTTCTGTATGTAGAGGATTTCTGAGGAGGGCGTTGAGGACACAGTGTCTTTCTAGCCATACTCAGTGCAGAATGAAAAGCTCTGGATTACTGAACATTGCTTCTCGCATTCTCTGATAGGATCCCACTGACCTATGGCACACACTCATGGCAGCCAGAGGCTCCTGAATCCTCAGTGCCCAGGTAGGAGGCTCAAACTGCCTTTGCACCAAGAAGTCAGGGGATCAGTGCCTTTATGGCAACTGCATCCCACATGCTATATGGGCAGTTTTGACCTAGAGTAAAAGCAAATAAAATCAAGTGAATAAAAATATATCCAGAGAAATAAAACTCTGGAAAGTGACTAAAACTTCAACATTTGACATGGACTGAAATGGAATGTTTTTCCAGAATTTCCTTATGACTTGTTACAATAAATCAATAATAATTGTGGAGGGATATACAGTTTTCTAAGTATATTTTTATCTCATAAAATACTAAAAACAAAGCTCATTCCATAGGAACAGAGGTATATAAGTATTTTCACTTGAAGAAATGAAAAAGCGAGAGATCTAAAACTTGAATGACTTACCTAAACATTCAAAAAGCTCTCTAGGTAGCAGATACACCACTAGACAAGAGCTAATCTCAATTATTCAAAATAATTGTGGGAAATTCTATTACGGACTATACCTGCAGATAATTCTATTTTCTTGAAAATGTAGTAATGGCCTATTGAAATTATGAAAACTGTTAAATTCTTCTTTCTTACTCTTCCCTCAAATCCTTTAAAAATGGTTATTGTAATGTGTAAGTGCCCTTTAAAGATACAGAACAAGAAACTTTGAAATTCCAAGTTACCTGTTCTAGGCACACATGACCGAGGGGGCAGGGAGAAGCCCCTCTTTCATGTCAGTTTAGATTTGGCATGAGGGAGTACACAGGGACTGTCAGAATTCACTCAGCGCCTGCCGAGGAGCCTGCCCGCCTGCTCCGTGTTATTTTTAAAGGAATGAGCAAAACAATCCTGGCCTACCCAAAGTGTGTATGGAGACGAGCCAGACTTCTGGGACATGGAGGGCTTGGTGCCTTTCTCATCTGTCATTTGAGCTGTTCTGACATTCAGAAACCTTGCACAAGTCTGTCTGGGTGCAAATTTAAGTACGTGATTCTAAATATAGTTTGAAAAATGTATGTCCTGCCTCGTATTATCACCCCCCAAATAGTTAGTGATTGGGGACATTATGAAGGCTATTCAACTTTATAGAATAGAGATCTTCACCATTTAAATGTAGAATACTTCTTTATTTTTTTTTCTTCCCATAAATACCTTGTAATTATTAAATATGGAACTATTCAGATAAATACATACAGGCACTTTGCACTTTGGTTGGAGTAGTGAAGAATGTAAAGTGTCACTAGAGATATTTTAGAAATCTCTTTATCGAGTTCAAAACTATTCCCAAAGTGTAGCAAACTGAGATGAATATCCACAATACTCTTCGGGGGACTGCATTGCTGGAGGTTTGGCAGAATCTTAGGAAGATTGCTGATGGAAGAAATAGAGATGTCACTATCAATCATTTGTTCCAGTGTCAGTACACATCTAAAATACTCAGGGATAACGCCTGGCCCCCTGTGAAGGCAGAGTGCGTGGGTGTGCCCTCCATACTCCCAGACAGAATCATCAATCTCTCCTTGAGGAAAACTTGAGTCCTTAGTATTTGTTTTAATTAAAGTTCATTTTTTTTAAAAGGAAACAGTGGGGCTGGGGTATAGACAAATGAGTTATTTCTGTGGCATAGCTGGTACACAAACTCCCCTTTGAGATGCTACAGAAGAATAGGATTTTTTCTAATCACACCATTTGCTCCCCTAAGCCAAAACTTGCCTGACTAGATAGTGACGAGGATAAATAAACAACTAAAGCTGAAGTGATATATGAGTTTGGAAAAATCTCTGATACATGAATGAGTCTTTGGAAAGTATCCAAATTCCTCTTCTGTACAATAAGCACTAAGATCTCAAATGTGCCATTGACTTAAACTGTTACCCAACCCCACAGAATCGACTACAGGTTTTATATAGGTGCTCCACAAATATTGGCAAAATTTTCTTGAAGTCCTAATTGACATAACTTAAAATTTCAGAACCATTCTTCTTTTAAAATATGTATTTCAATTAGTTTAGATTTGCAAAAGTGTTTATAGGAAGCACATACAGCAATGTTTTTACATTACCAAACTATGCAATTACATTTTTAGACATGAAAAATAAATTAGTACAACATTATGTGTTGATAAATTATCTTGTTTGTTCTAATTTCAGTAAATAACTACAGTAAGCTTCCTTGGCACAACTTAGAAGAGCTCATCTGGCTGTGAATGAAAAAAAAACACAGTGAACACAAAGAGACTAGTACTGTACTAACGAAATGATACCCCTTTTCTAAGGTTGTGGAAGAGAAATACCAGTACTAAGGATTTCCCAGTCGGATAGTTCAAAATTACTAATGACAGGAAAAGTATTTGCCATGCTAGCAAAAATGAATTAAGTTATATCACAAAGGCTAAAAATTTTTAAGCTATGCCAAAAGTTTAGAGAGATATTCTAAGCTCTGAAGTAATTAACTACATCACAATACTGTCAGAAATATTAATGAAAATTTTGGGTGGATGCAAATGTACTTCCTGTCACCAAAAGGTGACGATACTATTTGTCCTTTGTTCTCTTTGCCCCTGAAGCTTGGAAATTGTATTAAAGATGATGATAAATTGGATAGCACATACAGGAAAACTTCCCAAGAAGTGAAAGGAAAAAAATGCTGACAAATTGTGAGGACAGAGAATAAGAAGAAAACACATTTGAGGGCGTTATTGTGAAAAAATGCACGAGTCTCATTCTAGAGGTTAATGTTGTACAAATGAGGCAAAAACCGTTTTATAAAAAATATTCTGAAAATTGGAGTTATTCTTTAAACAAAAAGCTTAATCTAGATGTAGTGGATTCTCATTCTATGTGTATGTGTGGAGGGATTAAGTGGAATTTGGGGTCAGGTAACTGTAGAAGAAATGATTCAGATATTGGTTTAAGCTAGATGAACTTAAATGTCCCTCCTACACTGAAGTTCCCTATGTAAAACTTTGTATAAATATGTCTTTACCATCTGGAGTGGCTGCCACCCTCATGTTTAATTGGGACAGCAAATCAAATTCTGAGGTCTCTTTTCAGATAGAAATGTTTTTGGTTAATTGAATTTCTTATTTTAACAGCACAGATTCCTATAGTCCTCATGATTGCAATGAACCTTCTGTGATATTTCTTCTGTTGAAAGAGCTAAGTAATTTTAAATGCTTATCAAATTATCACACTAATCATCCACTGTAAGAATTCTATAGTTAAATGTATTGTCATCAGTACCGAGAGCCTATTGTGTATAAGGTGGATATAATAGAGGTTCCTTGAAATAAGAACAGTGTTATAAGGATGCAAGGAGAAAGGGAAAAATGGAAAGATAAGAGGAAAGCTCATCTAATTGGAAAATCAGGAAAGCTTCATGATGAAAGATGGGGAAGATGAGGTTGAAATAGGTGTGAGAGATGGAAATTATTTGAATTGGCAGAGATAAGAATGCAGTCTAAGTTTAGGGAACAGCTGGATGAAATGGAGAAGAGGAAGAATATACGGCATGAATTAAGTTGTGACTTCAATAAACTAAGAAAAACTCTGGAGATAGGACTAGAGGCTCTCGGGAATGGTTCTGTAAAGCCTTGGCATTCTTCCATAGGCAGCAAAGAAAGATTCAGGGCCTTGCATGGGTGAGCCATAGGGCTACCCATTAGCAAGGTTAACATTAAGAATTGTGTGTAATGGACTCAAAGAGGAAGCCTGGATTCAGAATAACCAGTTAGGAGGTTATTAAAATTGTTTGACTAAGAAGATTAAAAGTGACGGGATGCTAATTGGAAAGGAGAAATGTGTACTTTGTTCCTAAGTCATGTTTGAAAACTCTTGAATGTTTTCATTAGGAAAGATCAGGCCAGAGCAGCTCTTATACTCATTTTGGCCACCAAATATATAGACATAGATTTTGACTTAGGGAGTACATGCAAGTATTCTTGATGATAAACAACACTTGCTTGAAAACACTACATAAAACATAAAACAATCACTTCTCTTAGTGATGCTTGATATACTTGAGTAAATAGCCCCAAGTCTATATGGCTCTCGTGAAAGAAATATTTATTAAATATTTGAGAGGCTTCACTGATGTGAAAAATGATGGTGACTACCACAGCAAGCAATGGATGAGGCCTCATAAATAGGATGCTTAATGTACCTAATATCAAGTGCTGAAAGGGTTTTAATTTTGTCCCTAATGCATTTGAAAGCATTTTAAACTTCTGGATTTGATGGGTCTTGTCACAGTCCTTCTGCCATGGCCTCATGAGACTATTAGTCTGTTCATTTCTTTCAGTGCATTCTTAGTTATAATAATGAACTAAAAGGCAAGCAGCGCCATCCAAGGTTTAGATAAATGAGAAAGGGCTATGTAGTCTTAAAACTGAGAGTTCAATTGATTGTTCACAGAACTGTTTAAAAATCAGTATGACAACATGTTTTTAGGGCTTAATCACAGCATATGGATCAAGGACACAAAACTATTCATGTGGTGTGCTTGTTATTCTAATGCAGTCCTTGGGAACTTTCCTTTCCAAGTCATAAAAAAATCTGTTTTCAGACATATCATCCAGTTAATAAAATGAAATTGCATGCATGCCTTCCTTTTCTCCCATCATCATCCACATTATTAGAAAGTGAGTGTCATCATCAAGTGGGATTTATTAAAAGCTCCCATGCACTAAGTGCTTTCGTTTTGAATTCAAGTGAGGATTCTCTTACATATTGTATATTCATATTTTGGCAGTCT
>PVJC01020520.1:11114-23892 GCA_004026665.1 Murina feae
CCTTCCTTCCTTCCTTCCTTCCTTCCTTCCTTCCTTCCTTCCTTCCTTCCTTCCTTTCATTCTTCCTCACCCAAGGATATATACTTTCATTGATTTGAGAGAGAGAGAGAGGAAAGGAGAGGGAGAGAAAGAGAAACATCAATGTGAGAAACATTGATCAGTTTCCTCCCACACATGTCCCAACCAGGAAAAGAACCCACAATCTAGGTTTGTGCCATGTTCTGGAATCAAACCTGCAACCTGTTGGACACTTCAATGAACTGAGCCACACAGTGAGATTTCCTTTTTTTATTTTAGAAATAATTTTAATAGGAGTTCCAGTTAATGATGGTACAGGATGGTGCCTTATATTACTTGCTGGTCAAAGTGAAATCTGTGGATCAAACTTTGAATAACATTGGCATCACATGCAAGCTTGTTTAAAATCAATATCTCCGGGCCTAGCCCAGAGCCACTGAATCCAAAGCTACCTATTAGTTAGATCCTCACGTGATTCATATGCCCTGTAAGGTGTTAGGAGCACAACTGTATTTAGTTTGTGTTGTAAAATAGTTTGATATCAAATTATCATAAGCTCTTCACTTCTCTGTGAATATAAAATATAACCATATCAATGTGATGAACATTAATGTTTTTATCTATGAGATTACTGAACCACTCAGTTGAAAGTTATTATACAAGTTAATTATTTTTTAAGGGATAGTTCCTGAGTATATGCCTAGCACTTTCTCTTCTTAATTTCCATGAATGCTTTCATCTTTGAAAGTTAAGTTTTTGAATGGTGTCATCTGTTATAGAAACGCAGTACGAATTTATCACAAATGACAGTGGCCATTGTGGGACAGTAGAAAGAGCACAGGACGGAAGGTGAGAAGTAGTTTACAGTCTTGTGTTAGTGATGTGCTGCTCTGAGGCAACTGCACACTTCAGAGCTGCAGTTTCTTCACCTTCGTCTTTAAGATGAGGGAACTAGAATGTATCTGATGTTTTTCAATTCTAAAAATTTCAGAATAATATTCACAGAGTTTTATTCATGTTTAATTATGTGTATCTATTGGAGCCTTGATATTAATAGGGTTTAAAAGATATAAAAGAGGAGTTTAAGGTTAAATATATGAGCTTTGGATTCAGACACATCTAATTATAAATCTAGGCCCTGCCATTTACAGAACATATTTTTTTAGTAATAAGCAATTTAGTTTTATACTTGATATGTTCACAGAGCTATTGAGAGAATTAAATGAGATAATACATGCAATATATCCCCCTCTGAAGTAACTTACACATTGAGGTAATTTATAATTGGCTATTCTAAGTGCTTTTCTATAACTAAAATAGCAAAATGACTAAGGTACTTAGTCACAGTGCTTTGAAGGATATTACATTTAGACTTGAATACTCATTATTCTCCTTTACATTGGTATCTATCTATATATACTAGTATATAAAAGCCTAAGCAACATTCCGACTATGCAACCACTCGGGCTGAAAGCTATGACACACACTGACGGCCAGGGGGCAAACACTCAATGCACAGGCATGGAAATGGAACAGACTGATAAATCTCAGAGAGAAAGGGGGAGGGGGAAGGGTGGGAAGAGATTAACCAAAGATCTTATATGCATAGTACAGGCCCCGTGAATGAGTCTGTGCACTGGTGGGGTCCACTGGCCTGGTCTGCGGGGATCGGGCTTAAACCGCATCCCCCAAGGGGTCCCGGTTTGCGAGAGGGCACAGGCCAGGCCAAGGGACCCCACCGGTGCAAGAATCCATGTACTGGGCCTCTCATATTATATAATGGGTTATTAACTTGTAAATGTTTTCACAACCTTGAGGAGTATACAACTCCTCAAGTAATAAAATATGCCTCTACTTACAGATTTTTAAACTGAGTATATTCATCTGATTTGTTCTTGATCCTAGAATAGCACTTTATTATCTAAGATATTTGATATTATTAATTGACTTCTGGTGAGTGCTGAAGAAAGGAAATAAATAAAATGTATAGATCTTTGGTTTTAAATACTGACTTAATATAATCACCTGGGAAGATTTTAAAATCACCTGTGCCATAGCCCTGCTTGCATAGCTTCAGAATAGAATGGCCAGGGTTGATTCTTCGGCACCAGGTTTTCAAAAGCTCGCCTGGGATTCTAATATGCAGCTACAGTTGAGAATCTCTGGTGCAGATAAACTCTTGAATTCATTATTGGCAAATGTTATAAATGAACAGAATATATTGACAGATTTCTTAAACAGATGAAATGCAAGTCCTGTCAACAACTTTTATGTGAGTACACTTATTATGCACAAACACACTCACCCGTCAAATCTGAAGAAATACTTGTTAAATCCAAACAACATATTTTCAGTGAAAAAAATCTAAACAACAGCAGAAAAAGTCATTTAAGGATAATTATTCATTAGAAACTAACCACTTTCTGAAATGTTTTGTTGTTGGTTTGGTTTGGTTTCTGTGGTGTTATAGTGCCTTCATCTAAAAAATGTTACACACAATCTTAAATTTTACACAAATTCAGGAAATGCCTCTGGACAGTCATAACAGTTATTAATTAATGATTATATTACAGTACATCCATATGGATATTTGATTTAGTTTCTATTTAAATAAATAATCAGATTTTCAAGATTTAATAGCATCTGTGATTTGGTTATAGTTTCTTCATTGTGAGCACATCTCACAATGTTCATAATTCTCCATGTTCCGAGTTGAGCAGGATGTAGTTGCTTGTCACAAATAAGCAACACTCAGAAAATGTACCATCATTTGATCAAAAGTCAAATTAGACAAACAGTTTTATTAGAGTAACTTGTAACTGGAGCTGTACAATGCAAAAAATTGAATCACGTCTTGTTTCTAGAAGAGTAATGATCAGCAGGTGTTCCGAATGCGGGTCGTTTTACTGCAGGAGCCTTTCCCTGGTACACGTTAATGTTACCAAGAATTTTTTGTTGTTTTTGTTGCTGTTGTTAATGGCATTTTTACTGAAGATCCCCACCCCCAAAATTGGCATCAGATATTTTTCCAAAGCCTCCCGACTCTTTAAGATTCATTAGACTTAAATTGGTGCAACAAACTATTCTCTTAGAATCTTTAAATGAAATTATCATCTTCTCTGTCTCTGTCTTTCTCTCTTTCTGTCTCTTTTTCCTTTATATGTATGTATACCCATGTGGATGAACTTTGGTAAGGATTATTTGGCTGTAAATTTTATGAAGTTCAAAATTGGTTTGTTCAAATAAACAAACTATACATTTATTATAGATTTAGCAGATGAGAACAAAACAAAAATAGTCACATAAAGTTAGAATCTTCTAGACCAACATGAAGTAAAACAAAAGCAGCAACATGAGTGTATATATGTATATGTACATATATAAATATAAAGAGATCTGTGGATGTATGCACACACATTGATGAATCTATAAGTGCATATACTCACCTAATTTTGAGACATTTTTGTCCATAGTTTCTAAGATTTCTTTGTTAAAATGATTTTTAAAAGTAATATCAGTGTTTCCATCTTATTATGTATAGTTTTATAATAGAATTTGATTCCATTGTTGCTTAAATTTTACAAACTTGTATTTTTACATAATTAATATATAAAAATAAGAATAAAATAATTTTAAAACTGCATTTTTGTAAAGTCCTATGGATTCATCATAGAAAAGGAAGTGAACATAAATGGGTTTTGAATATTAGAGAACAATTCCTGTTTTTATAATTTTCTCTTTAAATACTTTAATCTATACTAGTAAAGGCATAATATGCTAATTACGGTGGACATCTTCCAGAAGTCCTTCCAGACAAAGCTGCAGTGGCTGTCCAAGGCTCAGGCAGGCCTCGGATAACAACTGCTGCTGTGAGGGCCCAAGGCTCAGGCAACAAGTGCCAGGCCGAGGCTCAGGCGAGCTGCAGTGGCTGTGAGGGCTGAGGCTCAGGCAGCTGCAGCAGCAGGCAGTGGCAGCAGCAGAGGCATGATGGGGGCATCATCTTCCCCTGATCAGCTGGTAGCCTCCTGAAGAGGAAGGCTAGACTGTGGCTTAAGCCCATGCCCCATGGGGAGCAGGCCTAAGCCATCAGTAGGATATCACCTGAGATCTCCTGGACTGTGAGAGGGGGCAGGCTGAGTTGAGGGATTTCCTCCAGTGCATGAATTTTCATGCACTAGGCCTCTAGTTCATTAATAAAGAATGATAATAGACACTAGGGAGTATACACAATAAAGGCTCTATTCCTGATGACTAACAGAAGCATGTGGTTTATTTTTTATTTTATAGATAGGCTAATTATAGTCACAGAAAATACATTGTGAATCCACAAATGTATAGATAGTTAAAGGAAGAGCCAGGGATAAAAGTCAGTTCTCTGCCTTCATATTTCAATATGTTGCTTTAATTTCAGGAACTCTAATTCTGTCATACTAATTTCCTTTGTCACACTTCCAGGGATTCTGATTCAATATTCATGATACATTTTTATACTCTGTAGGCTTTTGTTGGTGCTAAAAGTAAATATTAGTTTATTCCTATGTAAAACATCCTATATCCCCCAATCATAAAAATTAAAAACAAATCCAGCACATATAAAGAAATTATAAAACTCAACACCAGGAAGACAAGAAATCCAATTTAAAAAATGGGCAAAGGACCTGAATTCACACTTCTTCAAAGAGGACATACAGTGACCAATAGACATATGAAAAAATGCTCAATGTCATTAATCATCAAAGCAATGAAAATTAAAATCACAATGATATATCACCTCACATCTGCCAGAATGGCTACCACCAGTAAATCAACAAACAAGTGCTGTCGAGGATGTGGAAAAAAGGGAACCCTCGTGCACTGCTGGTGGGAATGCAGACTGGTCAGCAACTATAGAAAACAGTATGGAGTTTCCTCAAAAACTTAAAAGTGAAACTTCTTGCCTCAGCAGTCCCACTTCTGGAAATATATCCTCAGAATCACAAAACACTAGTCAGAAAGAATATATGCACCTCTATGCTTATAGCAGCATTATTTATAATTGTCAAGATTTGTAAACAGCCCAAGTGCCCTTTAGTAGATGAGTGGATAAAGAGAACTCTGGTACATTTACACCATAGAATAAGACACAGCTATAACAAAGAAGGAACTCTTGCCAATTGCCACAACATAGATGGACCTGGAGATTCTAATGCTAAGTGAAATAAGCTAGTCAGAGAAAGGCAAATACCATATGATCTCACTTACATGTGGATTCTAATGAACAAAATAAATTGATGAACAAAATAGAACTAGAGGCATGGATACATGGAACAGATTGACAGCTGCCAGAGGGAACTCAGAGGGGCAGACTGGATGAAAAAAGATAAAAAGAGTAACAAAAGAACATGCTGTATATGGATAACCCACAGACACAGACAATAGTATGGTGATGGCCAGATGGGGAACAGGTCTGTATGGAGGTGGACAAAGGGGTGGAAAATGGGGACATTTGTGATGAAGTGTTTTGTCTAAAAACATTTATTTTAAGCATTATATATGTGTCCAAATCAACCATTGAAAATATCTACCATTCCCATATAACTCTTTCACTGAAATTTCAAACCAAGGATATAAATCTCAGCCTTTAGACATTACAATGTTCATTTTTATTTTGTATTGGAATTTCCTTTAATATAAGGGAAGTGATTTTAAAAGTGTAGATAAACAAAGTGTTATTTCATATATTTAATAAATGTTAAAATACCTCTTAACAACCTAGAAAAAAGAATTTTATCCTGATAAATAATATAACTGAGAATACAATAGACAACATAAAAATAAATGTGAAAAGTAATAGAAATGACACTCTTTCCTGACAACACAAGTATGCTATGTCTGCTGTCTTTGAACTTTTCTGGAGAATGTAGAATTACACAGAAGGTATAAAATATTTAAATATTTTAAAAAGAGGAGTAAGTGTTCATTATATACAGATGCTATGATAGCCTCAAAATTCCAAGAAAATCAATGAACAAACTATTAAAATTAATAAGAGAATCCATCAAGGTGGATAGATAGAAGCTTATCATCTTCAAATCAATACTGTTACTCTGTATCAACAGTAACCAGTTAAAACCTAGTAGAAAAATAATCCCATCCAAAATAGCAATACTTGAGAATAAATCTGACAAGAAATGTACAAGAATTACTGAGCCAATAACAGTTACTGAACTAACTAGTCATCTGTAATGATGATTACAATGACTCACTACCAGAAATGACAGATATTTGTTCCTAAAATGTTGCTTTAAAAAATGAACATTTCTAAATTGTCATACTTTCCCATTGACTTTCATAGCAATATAAGAAGTGTAATTACCAGAAACTATGTCACTTCAGCATTGCATTTACTAGTTCTATTAAAATGTGTCCTTTAATGGGAAAATACACTACTGCCTACAGGTAGTTACAATGCTTATTGCTAGTCATGAGTCATGCAAGGTAGGCCATTTTTAAGGAGTTATCCTCTGTAGTATAATCCAAGTCAGAAATGCAACACACACACACACACACACACACACACACACACACACACTAGTAGCCTGGTGCATGAAATTTGTGCACATTGAAAGGGAATTAATTAGAGGAACATAATTTGGATTCACTATCTAATATCAATAATATGTGAGCATGAGGCAGTCTGCATTTCTGAAATTCAATGACATAAATTTTAGCTATTACTTTGCCAAATAAATGAACTTTACAGATATCATTTAAAAGAGCATTCAGCTTAATATTAAACACTCTGGCTACCAAGTCAGGTCTGTTTTCAACTTTTTGCCAGTGTTGTAAATTGTTTGCAATATCTGCCCATTTGGGATTGCTAGTCATGGTTACGAATAAATCGGGCTTGCCATACTTTGTTACAATTGTCATAGCATCCTGATATCGCTGCTGCATATTTCTGGGACTATCCTCAAAAAATGATGGAAGTATTATCATTTTACCAATCGGCACATTGTCCTTTTCAGATCTAGATTTGAGATAATCCACCAAACCACTATATTTTTCAACTCTCAACTTAGATTGGTTTGCTTTGATGAAATTTATCTGATTGGCCTCCATTTTTTAATATGAATCAACAATATACTATTGAGTTAATTTCCCAGTATTTAAAATAGGATTGAACATGTCCCTCACAGAGAGATGAAATCCATAATATTGCATTTGTGTGACTCGTGTCCTTACATTTTGTCTAGAATTATTGTCTATTACACTGTCATCTCTGAGTCTTAAAGCAATATCTGTTCCCCAGCCCTTTTCACCATGTGGAAAAGAATAGGATATGTCATTGCATCTAATGTAGGAAACAGGATATTGATTTGTTTCATTTTAGTGACATTTGGTTTATTGGGATCTGGTTTACAATGACGAGCAAGTCTCTTTCAAAAGGAGGTTCTCCATCTTCCTTTCGGAATATGACAGCAACTTTGGTTACATGGGGAGAATTATATCTTACTGGGTCACTGTTATAATCGTATTTAATTGCCATTGTTACTTTTGTGGGAGCAATACCTTTCGCTGCTGCTTCAGATTGGGCTTCCATTTCTACCTCATGTAGCATCTTGTATGATTTTGTTAATTCACTTATTTCATGCATGAGGTTGTTGATGTTGATAGTGACTCTTTCTGAGCAGCCCTGGTTTTCTGGCATTGCTCATCTTTTACTTGTAGCTTTGGTCATATCCAAATTACAGAGTTGAGCAAACTTCTGAGAAATACCATCCAAAAGATGTAGAGTTCCAGTACAGTGATAAACTTGTCCGTGTATTCTAAACATTATGGCCCATATCCTGATGACAATGCAATATTTGCACCAATGGAAGCAAAAGCAAAAGAACTATTTATGGGTCCTAACCAGTTTGGCTCAGTGAATAGAGCGTCAGCCTGTGGACTGAAGGGTCCCAGGTTCAATTCCGGTTAAGAGCATGTACCTTGGTTGCGGGTACATCCCCAGTAGGAGGTGTGCAGGAGGCAGCTGATCGATGTTTCTCTCTCATCGATGTTTCTGACTCTACCCCTCTCCCTTCCTCTTTGTAAAAAAATCAATAAAATATATTTTTTAAAAAAGAACTATTTATGGAATGAATATTTTCCATGAAATTTTTACTGTCAGAATCTTTGTTTGTCATTAATCTTTTTAAATATGCCAGGTAATCTGGAAAATGTATATCATTTGGACAGACTTTCCCTTTGCTACAACATTGAGTAAATTTCCCACCAAATGGTTTTTCATCAGAGAAATTTAGTGATAGGCAAATTCACATCAAACAGTCATTCCACCACAACTATGTTCAAGGATTGCATCCTCATGCACTCCATTTTCACTGAGAAGGCAGTTCCTACTGGTGTTTGTAGTACTTGTTGATGACTGTTCTCTTGACATATTCTGTCTTTGTCACAGCCTTCTTTCAACTTCAAAGGCACGCTGGTCTTTAGACATTTTTTGTCGATAACGCTGGTATTTCTTTTGACATCAGAGCGGTGTTTTTCCAGTAGCTGGTGTTCAGATACATCCCGTCGCAGGTGCCACCTTCTTTCAAGATCAGATGCGCACTGCTCTGTAGACACTTTCTGTTGATAATGCCAGCATCTTTCAGTTGCAAAGCTACATTGTATTAACAGTTGTTCTTTAGACATAGTCCTACCTCTCTACTGCCATGGTCTGAGATGCAGGTGAATGAGAGTCCTGGCTATCAGGACACTGAGAGCCATCTCACCACAGGCTGATTCTATGGGGGTGGGATTTCCTCTTCCATGCTATCAGTTTCCACAGCTGTGATGAAGAAGCTAGGGTGACAGAGGGAGTCATGCCCTCCAAGCCGCCTTCTCTCTTGCTCGGCTCTATGTCCTGCTCTGCCAAGTCCTCCAAACCTCCTGCTGTCTGCCAGTAAGGTCCCAGAAGCCCACAGGTGTGGCTTGGTGCAGCAGGCCTTGCCTCCTAGGCCAGCAATGGTCCCGGGACCCTGCAGCCGCAGCTGCCATACCTCCTGGGGTGCTTGACACCTGTGCATGCAAATTAACTGCCATCTTTGTCAGGCTAATTTGCCTAGTCACTCAGATTGGCTTGTGGGTGTGGCTTGAGCATAGTAGATGGATGGTTAATTTGCATGTTTCTCTTTTATTATATAGGATGGTAGTCAATATTTAATTATAGAAATAAAGATGGGATGTTGTTATGTAACATGTAGTAAGGAATGAGTAGTCTGTCATTTTATATAATAAAAGGCGAATATGCATATAGACCAAATGGCAGAACAACCAAACAATCAGTTGCTATGACATGCGCTGACCACCAGGGGGCATTCATGGAATATAGTGGGTGCTGGCAATAGGTGGCAAAGTGTGAAACATGGTGGGCATCAGCTGCAGAGGGATGGTGGAGCAGGTGAGCGGGGGTGCCAGACCAAGGTGGGATGCCAGTCGCTGTCATTGGGGCAAGCCTCTAGTGGTTACTGAAAATCCTTTGCTCCTGTGCACTGCAGTCCACCTGGTGCTTGCATCTGCTGCTGACTCTGTCCCTGCTCACACCTGCTGCCAGCACCCTGTGCCGGCCATGATCACTTGGTGCTGTCAGCAGGTGCGAGTGGCAGCTGTCAACCCCGATCTTCCCTGAGGGCTTCTCCACCTCCCCCTGCTCTTGTAGGGGATTCGGGCCAGCAGCTGCTGCTCACACCCACTGACTGTACCAGCCCCACTTGCACTTCCAGCTGGCGCTGTCCTAATTGCTCTTCCCTGTCAGTGGATACGAATGGGACCGATGCCATCAGTGTGTGGGAGCAGCAGGGGTGAAAGCGGGGCTGACAGCAGACAGGGGATTGTGGCTGTGGCAGGTGGGGTCAGGCAGGGGAATGGAGAATGGGCCAAGACCTGCCACTGTTCCCAGTGCAGCCTTTAAACCCACAATTTCTTTCAAGGTGCACGAGTTCAGGCACTGGGCCCCTGTTCCTATAATAAGAGGGTAATATGCAAATTGACCAAACAGAGGAACGAATGGTTGCTAGGATGCACACTGACCACCAGGCGTCATATGCTCAATGCAGGAGCTGCCCCCTGGTGGTCAGTGCGCTCCCACAGGAGGAGCACCACTCAGCCAGAAGCCAGGCTCAGGGCTGGTGAGTGCAAAGGCTGTGGCAGGAGTCTCTCCCACCTCCCTCGCCTCCACTGCAGCCTGTGCTAATGATATTTGATTGACGGCTTAGGCCTACTCTCCCACTGTAAGTCAGATATCCCCCTAGGGCTCCCGGACTGCAAGAGGGTGCAGGCCAGGATGAGGGACACCAAGAGTGCATGGATTTCGTGCACCAGGCCTCTAATTAAAGATAAAGCAGTACAGACATTTCACCAAGTTTGGTCTAATTTCTTTAGGTCTATTCAGGGATATATCCGGCTGCAGCAACTTATAGTCTGTGGCAAGTCATGGTTGCAATTCCTCTAAAATGTAACTGAATAGAGAGTAGAGTTTTCATTAACATCCCTAGGGAGAGCTTCATTTACAACTTTATTTTTCCTATCCAAATCCAAATATTAGTAGTACTTCCTACTGCATTGGACACATTGCTGAAGCTGTGAGAAAGATAAAGCATGTATATAATACAGGATACAGTATGGTTTATTTGTATTTGGTATTATCATGAAGTAGGTTTTTATTATATTTTATTGATTGTTTATTGACAATAAAGTTGATTCTTTATTGAAGGAAGCTTAGTTTTATTGGTTCCTTCCCGTCATAACCATACAGAACATTTGATAGCAATTTTGTTAAAAATCTTTGGAGAAAACTATTTTTTTTCTAAAAACACACTACAACAACAAGAAAACCTTTCAAAGAGAAGACACTAGAGAGCAGAAAATACCAGTTTACAACTGACACAATAGTGTGTGGCTTACACACACACACACACACACACATTCACAGAGGCATGTGAGCATATGCAGACTGCTTCTTCCAACACTCATTTGGTTTCCAAACTTCTAGTCATTTGCTATTCTAATTCCTAACTTTTAAAAAGTAAAATAAACTTTGCATAATTAACACAATTCTCTAATGTTCTATCAATAAAATTTTGGAGGGAAAATTTACAAATATTATTTTTTGAAGACCATTGGAGACTGACACAAATCAAAATAAAGATAAATAAAAAACAATTTGACCAAAATTTCCCATAATATTTTTCTACTATTATTAATAGTACAGGTAATTAAGCATGTGTTTTTAAAATTATTTTATCTGTATTCTTATCCTAACAGTTTTAAATAAATTGGAAATATTCTGTTTTAAATAAAGTAGAAATCACTAAAGAACAATCAGTGAAACTCAAATATCAATTTAAAATTATCATTTGCTTTTTAAAATAAATTTTATTTTTATTTAAAGACAATTATTTTAAAAGGTGTTATAGTGGAATAATTAACTTACTAATTAATATAAGGATAAAAATTGAATTATACAATATTTTAAAGTTTTTAAAAGTGTGTAAGTATGACATTATCTTATTACTTTTCAGGTTTTGAGAACTCAGAATTTTATTTTAAACTAGTGGCCTGGTGCACGAAATGCATGCACATTAAAAGCAGATTAACTAGAGGAAATGTTTTAATATTGCTATTTGCCCTTTCTTTATAATGGAAGTGTCAGAGATGAAAGAAAATTAGTAAAATGTGTATGAAAATCTTCCTCCAGTCAGAGTCTGGAGCATGCTGTGGGACCCAGAGCCAAGTCCTCACCAACCCATGGTGCCTCAAAATCGTGTGAGACCCAGACCCACCTGGCCCCATCCCCAATGAGTGAGATTCAGACCCAGCCAACCCTACCCTTGTCAAGCCCCACTGGGTAGGGGGCACAGCTTCAGTCCCCTGGGCTGATGCCAGGTGGGGGGTGCGACCTGAGGTCCCCCAGCCCAGCACTGGGTTGGGGGTGCACCTTGAGGTTCCCCATCAAGTCTTACCAGGCAGGAGGTGCAGCCTGAGGTCCCCTATCAAGCCCCATTGGGTGGGGCGGCATAGCCTTGGGTCCCCCAGTGCACACTGGGCAGTGTGTAGGGGGGGCGGGGCACAGCCTCAGGTCCCCCAGCGCACCCTCAGGTCCCCGGGCCCAGCGCCAGGGCAGGCAGCTCGGCCTGAGGTTCACCGGCTTGGGAAAGAGGGGAACAACCTCAGGTCCCCTGGCTTGGTGCTGGGACGGGGGGGGGGGGGCGAAGCCGGAGGGCCCCCGTCAAGCCCTACTGGGTGGGGAGTGCGACCTGAGGTCCCCTGCCCCAGCCTAGCACCACACAGCCTCAAGTCCCTGCTAATTGTTCATTAAGGTTCATTATGGGAACTGGGCCTCTGCTGTGGGTGCAGCCATTTTGTGTTACAGAAACCCTGCCTTCACTGTGGGTGCAGCTATCTTGTGTTATGGAAACCCCACCTTTGCTGTGGGCACCACCATCTTTGTGATGGTACAATGGTTAATTTGCATATTCTCTCTTTATTAGATAGGATGTGACAACTGTGGTAGATTATTATAACATGAAAAGTCAAACATTCTCATTTCAAATGACAATTTTACTGTATTCATTAAGAAATTATTTTAAAATTAAATATACAAATCATATCAGAAATATATCAGATATTACTTAACTGGAATATTACTTTTAATCTAAACTAATAAAAGCGAAATATTAAAATTAACCGTTTCTCCGAGACAGGGTAAGCCACGCCCACCAGCCAATCAGAGCGGCTC
>PVJC01020521.1:0-29117 GCA_004026665.1 Murina feae
GGGCAGTTATCCTGGACTAACGGAGTGCACCAACTGTAATAAAAAAGGTCCTTATTCAGACAGAGAAAGACAAATACTATTTGATCTCACTTATATGTGGTATCTAAAAAACAAGAAACAAAATCATAAAGCTCATCGAAAAAGATATTGATTTGTGGTTTGCAGAGGCCAGGTGTAGGAGGACAGGGAATTGGAGAAAGGTGGCCAAAAGGTACCAACTTCCAGTTATAAGATAGCTTATTAGGCATGTAGTGTACAGTGTGATGACTATAATTAACATTGTTATAGGAAATACATATGAAAATTAAGAGAGTAAGTTCTAAGTTATCATAAGAAATTTTTTTTGCATTTTCTTTTTTTTGTATCTGTAAAATGATAGATGCCAACTAAAGTTAATTACAGTAACCATTTCACAATATAAGTTGAACAGTTATGGCATACTTTAAACTTATATCAATTATATACCAATATAACTGGGCAGAGAAGGTCCTCATACGAGAGGGAAGAGTGTCAACTTCAGGAAAAACAAACAAACAGACAAACAGTAGGACCAGAGGTTGGAGGATTACACTTTACAGATAAATGAAGGGGCCAAGAGCCAAGGGTGCAGGTGATGCAGCTGCCCCTAGAAAAGGCCAAGGATTAGAGAGTCTCCCCTAAGGCCTCCAAGGGATATAGAGTTCTGACTTCCAGAGCTGCAAGGTAATAAACGTGTGTTGTTGTAAGCCACTGACATTGTGGTGATCTGTTACATTACTCTTAGGAAAACAGTAGTGCCCTTTTAAGCTTTAGAGTTTTTATTTGGACAAAGTTCAGTTTACTGATTATTGCTTTATGAATTGTGCTTTTGGAAGTTTTAGAAATTTCATAGTTTTAGTTCTTTCTGGGTCTCTGGTTCATTTGGAATTCATTTGCATTTATGGTGTGAGGCAAGATCTATGGGGTATTGTTTTCTGTTTGTTTGTTTTGATATGAAAATACCCAGTTGCCCAGCAACATTTGTTGAAAAGATTATCCTTTTCTCTTTAAATTACCTTGCGAACTTTGTCAAAAATAAATTGACTACAAAATTAAGAGTTTATTTCTGGATTTAGTTCTGTTTTGTTTATATATATTTCTATTCTCCTGCTAATATCACTGTCTTAGTAACTGTAACTTCATAGTAAGTTTTGATATTAGGTAGTGAAGTCCTCCTTCATTCTCAAATTATTTTGGCTATTCTAGATCTTTTGTGTTTTCAAATGAATTTTAGAATAAGCTGTCAATTCTCAAAAAAAAAAAAAAAGCCTCTAGGATTTTATTAGATATTACCTTGAATTTTTGTTAGATGTATTGCTAAAAGTTTTATCTTTTTTGATGCTTTTGTGAATGGAATTTTTAAAATCTAATTCCCATATTGTTCAGTGCTAGTATATGTATATATAAAAATATTTTGTGTCTTCATCTTGTATCCTGTGACCCTCCTAAAATCATTTCTTAATTCAAGAATTTTTTGGTATGTTCCTTGGGATTTTCTACATACAAAGATCATGTCATCTGTGAATAAAGATAGTTTTACTGCCAGTTTTCCAATCTGGATGCCTTTAATTTATTCATTTTGATTTATTTCACTGTCTAGAACCTTCCAGAGAACATTGAATAGAAGTGGCAAGAAGGGACATCGTTGCCTGATTCTTGAACTTAGGGCACTGTAGTTAGTCTTTTACCATTAAATATAGTGCTAACTGTTGGTTTTTATAGATGCTCTCTAGCAGGTTGAGGAAAATGCCTTGTATTTTTTTTTTGCTTTGTTGAGAGGTTTTCTCATGAGTGGGTGTTAACTTTTGTGAAGTACTTTTTCTGTAATGTTTAAGGTTAACTTGGGATTTTTCTCCCTTTATTAAACTAATACAGGTATATAACAATACTTCACTTTTGAATGTCAAATCAACTTTAATTACATTTATATGTATAATCCTGGTCACCACTTGGTCATAATGTACTATCCATTTTATATATTGCTTGTTTCTGTTTGCTAATATTTTTTGAGGATTTTTGTGTCTGTATCATGAGGAATATTCTGTAGGTTTGTATGTAAAAAAGTAAGATGTGGAATGAAAAACTGGCTGTAGAGGGCATAAAAATCTCTCTGGGGAGATGATAATGTCTGGTATGGATACATTTCTTAAAAGTCTTAAAAGTTCTGAGGCTCTGTTACAATGATAAAATATTAGTGTAAATTCCTTTACAAGTATTGTTGTGTTAAAAAGTCTTATGTCTTGATTTAAGGTTAAACTCTCACTTCTCTTATTCTCATTAAATATTCTAGGTCAACTCATAGTCATTTTTCCTTCCTGGCATCTCACATTACTCACCTATAGTTAGGATTCTAGATGTTATGATTACATGGAAGTGTAATAAGCTCACCAGTAATTCATTCTTGCATATCTTGCTACTAAGTGAAAGTTATTAAATAAAACATGTTTTTAAAAATTTTAATGAAAAAGTGATTTTTATATCAATCTAATACAATTTTCACAGATAGAAAAGTAAATGATTAAAAATATTGTAAGAAATAAATGTAGACTTCTGGTCAAGATGGTGGAGTAGGTAAACGTGGTGCTTGCCTCCTCCCACAACCACATCAAAATTATGACTAAGCTACGTAACAACCATCATTCAGAACCACCTGAAATCTGGCTGAATGGAAGTCCTACAACTAAGGAAATAAAGAAGAAGCCACATTAAGACTGGTAGGAGGGGCAGAGACATGGAAAGCTGGTCCCACCCCTAGGTATAGTGGATAAAAATTGGGAAGGATATCTCGGCTACAGAGGTTCCCCATTGGAAGCGAGGGTTCCCTGCCCCACACTAGACCTCCCAGCCCAGAATTCTAGTTCTAGGAAGAGAATTCTCTATAACTTCTGGCCATAAAAACCATGAGGATTGAGGCTGAGAAAGACAGAAGGCTGCTGAAGTCCCAGGCGGTTCCACTTAAAGGGCCTTTGCACAGACTTACTCAGAATCACTCCCTCTGAGCTCTACCACTGGGCCAGTAGCTTAAAAGGCACTAGAGACATACAGGGAGGAACTGAATTGCCTGGCATCTGGGTGAGAGGTAGTGGGGGCAGTTTTCTGTCAGACAAAAGTGTTGGCACAGAGGCCATTGTCTTTTAATGAGCCCTCCACCCACAGAGCTGGCAGGCAGGCACCATATATGAGACTCCATCAACTGGCTCACACTGTTTGCCCTGTTTGGTGATTCTCTGAGACCCCATTTCATCCAACTTTCAGGGCCACCCAAGTAGCTTCCAGTGGCTTTTCCTTAGGAATGGCTTGTCTTGGCTCATGCTTCAGATTTTCCTAAAAACTCTCAAACAAGCAGCATCTAGCCTCAGCATCTCCCCTACCTCTCACTAAGTGACCCCAGGCCTGACATTAGCAGTAGCCTCCCTTGATTCACAGCTTGGCTGCTCCTGGGCACCTCTGAGCTCAGCATAAATAGCAGCCACCTGCAGGTTACTTTACAAAGCATGCTGGGTGGCCCACGGGCAGAACACAGTCAGCGGCTGACCTTGCCTCTAACTAGGAGGCCATAGGACCAATACACCCAGTGAATAGCTAATAGCTATATCAAAGCATCACCATCCAACCACCTCCATAGGCAACACACTCAAAGGATGGACTCAGTGGGCACCAGAGCCCTATTGAAGTAAGTCCTGCTCTGTGGGGTGGGCCCCTACACAGATGATCCTCCACATTCATTACAGGTCAGTGGTTGTAGTCAGTCCTTTCAGCTGATCAGCCTGGGAGTAAATCCCTTCCATTTATGTGCTAACAGCAATCAAGGCTAAACTACAGCAGGAAGGTGCACAGAGCCCACAGGAAGGCCCAGCTCTGGTGATCAGAAAGGTTGACCCACTGCGCCCTACAGAACACCTACTATATAAGGCCACTCTACCAAGACTGGGAGATGTAGTAGCTCTATCTAATGCAGTGGTTCTCAACCTTTTGGCCCTTTAAATACGGTTCCTCATGTTGTGACCCAACCATAAAATTACTTTCATTGCTACTTCATAACTGTAATGTTGCTACTGTTATGAATCGTAATGTAAATATCTGATATGCAGGATGGTCTTAGGCGATCCCTGTGAAAGGGTCGTTCAACTGACAAAGGGGTGGAGACCCACAGGTTGAGAACCGCTATTTGTTTCGAATACATAGAAACAAACATAAGGAGGCTGTTCAAATGAAGAGACAAAGAAACATGTTCCAAATGAAAGGACAGAACAAACCTCCAGAAAAAGAACTAAATAAAATGGAGACAAGTAATTTACTAGATGCAGATTTCAAAATACTGGTTAGAAGGGTACTTAGTGAACTTAATGAGACCTTCAACAGCATAAAAAAGGACTAGTCAGAAATGAAGGATACACTAACAGAAATAAAAAATAATTTATAGGGAATCAACAGAGTAAATGAAGTCAGAATCAAACTAGTAAGCTGGAATATAAGAAAGCAAAAAACACCCCATTAGAACAGCAAAAAGAAAAAAGAATCCCAGAAATGAGGATAATATAAAGAGGCTCTGGGACAACTTAAAGCATACCAACATTTGGTTCTGTAAGAAGAAGAGAGCAAGAAATTGAAAACCTGTTTGAAAATAAAAGAAAATTTCCCTAACTTGGTGAAGGAAATGGACATACAAGTCTAGGAATACCAAACAAGATGAACCCAAAGAGGCCACACCAAGACACACTATAATTAAAATACGAAAGGTTTAGGATGAAGAGAGAATCTTAACAGCAGCAAGAGGAAAGCAGTTATCTACAAGGGAGCTCCCATAAGATTTCACCTGATTTCTTAACAGAAACTTTGCAGGCCAGAAGGGAGTGGCATGACATATTCAAAGTGATGAAAAGCAAGGACCTACAATCAAGATTACCCAGCAAAGGTGTTATTTGGAATTAAAGAACAGGTAAAGAGCTTTCCAGACAAAAACAAGCTAAAGGAGTTCATCACTATCAAGCTAGTATTACATGAAATGTTAAAGGGTGTTCTCTAAGAAGAAGAAGGAAAAAAAAATAAGAATATGAAGATTAAAATGGCAATAAATACATTTCTATCAACAGCTGAATCTAAACAACAACATAAATAAACAAGCAGACCTGAAAGAGACTCATAAAGAGAACATTTTGACCAGGTGGGAGGGAGGTTGGGGGATGGATGAAAAAGGTGAAAGGGCTAAGAAGTACAGATCGGTTGTTAAGGATAGTCATCTACTCTAATAAAAGAGTAATATGCAAATTGACCATCACTCCAATACACCTAAGCCATGCCCACCAGCCAAGCCACACCGACTAGCCAATCGGAGTGGCTGTATGCAAATTACTCCAGCCAAGATGGAGGCCAACAGCCACAGAACTAGATCAAACAGGACGCTTCCGTTGCACCAGGAGTAAACTGACTGCCTAGGCCAGCTGAGCCTCTCTCTGCTCAAGGCAACATAGTTTCAATTATAGAAGCCACAGAGCTGAAGCAAACAAGAGGTTTCTGTTGCACCAGGATGGAGGAACTGCCTAGGCTGGCTGGACCTCTACTAAGGCAACATGGTTTCAATTATAGAAGCCATGGAGCTGAAGCTAACAGGAGACTTCGTTACTTGCCTAGTTCTTGGCTTACAGCAACAGTGTTTCAAGTATAGAAGATAAATAAACCCCAGAAACCTGATTCCAGCCAGCCTCACTGGGATGTTGGGTCAATGGGAGCTGTGGGCAGCTTGAAAACAGCCCTCAGCCCCACACCCAGGCTGGCCAGGCACCCCAGTAGGGACCCAAAACCTGAAGGAGCTGTGGGCAGCCTGAAAACAGTCCTCAGCCTGTCACCCAGGCTTGCCACACCCCAATGGGGTGAGGGTCCACACTGGGGGTTTTGGCCAGCCTGAAAACAGCCATCAGCCCCTCACCCAGGAACGCCAGCAGGTGGACATCCCCTGAGGGGTCCCAGACTGTGAGAGGGCACAGGCCAGGCTGAGGGACCTCCCAAGTGCACAAATTTTTGTGCACCGGGCCCCTAGTGAAGATATAAAGTTCAGCATAGGGAATATAGTCAATTTTATTCTAATAACTATGTATGGGGTCAGATGGGTATGAGATTTATCAGGATGATCACTTAGTAAGTTATGTAATTAATGTCCAGTCAATGGGGTGTACACCTGGAACTAAGTTAATATGTCAACTGTAATTGAAAAATTTTTAAATGATTTAAAAAATAAATGTAAAATAAATATGTTTAGTTTGATATAAAGTGTAATGTGATGATTTGTTGTCCTCACCAAAGGAGGCAAGGTTTTGAGCATGTAGGTTGTTGGAGAAGGTAGGGGGCATACTTTGTGAGGTGTGTTTTTCCTTCTCCACCATTTTCTTCACTGATATCTCACTCTTTGGGGGAGATGCATGGTTGTCTTGCACTCAGACTGAACTTAAAAGTAAATTATAGCTCAGAGAACCACCTTGGGACTAGAGGGCTGCATACATCTCACTTTGAATCCATGAAGGTTCACGTCTCGGAGAAAATGCTGCCCTCGGCCGCCTCACTTGATCTGTGTATGCAAATACATCTGGCTTCTTCCCAAACTGTTAAGTGGAGGAAATTGGTGAGTATGTCTTAGTCTGAGATTCTAAGGCCAAAAGAAAACTTTTGTAGCATTTTTTAGAAGATGTTTTGAAGGAAAAAGTCATTGTACTAAAAAAAAAAACTGACTTAAGTGGTGTAAGTTCATGAGTGTTCAAAGCAAGTCCTTAAACTGTCTGTGTGTGAGGTAGGTCTGTGTTCGTGGTGTGTGATGGGGATGTGCTTCTTTAATTCTCTGCATATGAACTCATCTGTCACACAGATACCTCCTCTGGTTCGGAAGATGAAGGCTCCGTGCAGGGTGACTCCCAGGGGACGCCCACCTCCAGCCAGGGCAGCATCAACATGGAGCACTGGATCAGCCAGGCCATCCATGGCTCCACCACCTCCACAACCTCTTCCTCATCCACCCAAAGTGGGGGCAGCGGTGCCGCCCACAGGCTAGCCGATGTCATGGCCCAAACGCACATAGGTAAGTGCCTGTCACTGTGTGATCTTCGTTGTTGTGTGTAAGTGGCCCATAGTCAGAAGTTTGTCTGTCTGGGCATCACGACATTGGAATCTCCACCCTGAGATTTCAGAGTCTCACTCCGGCTCCTGGCCTGCTTTGTGCTTTGGTTTTACTGTTGTGTGAAACCATTGGTTTTGTTACCGTATTTTTCCATGTATTAGACGCTGTTTTTTTCTAAAATAGTTAGACTGAAAATGGAGGGGCATCTTAAATACAGAAGTCAGCTGAGAAGGGAGCCACCCATACCTTGTCAAACAGGCTTCCTCCAATCACAAGCCTTATTGTTACTGACGTCAGGTGATGCCATAATTGGAGGTGGAGGTGGAGAGTGTACAGATGCAATAGGGACCTGAGCCCATGAAGATGTCAAAAAATAAAAAGCCAATACCGGTAAGCGATTGTCTTACCCTGCAGAATTCAAACAAAATGTAATCAGCTCTGCAAAAGAGCATGGAAATAGAGCTGCAGAGAGACCATTTGGACCTCCTCCCACTGAGTGTATGATCAGACAGTGGAGAAAACAGGAAGAACAACTCCTTAAGATGCCAGAAAAGAAGAAGGCCTTAAGAGGAAAACCAGCAAAATGTTTAAAACATTGATTTCTTAATTTTGCGTTGGAAAAGTGGGGTTCGGGGGTCGGTGTCTTATATACGGAAAAATACGGTATTTCTCACCATCTCAGATGTCTCCTACAGCTAGAATTCAAGAGCTTACTGCTCATAAAGGAATGTACTCGTTCATTAGGGAAAACTTGCAGCCACATCTGTTTACATGTTTTCGTCTTACTTATGCTAAAATATGCTTCTAAATGAAATTTTTAATAGTGCTGATAAACAGGCAGGGAATTTTAAAGTGTGCTTGTCATGACTTTGGAAAGCATTTAAGGAATCCTAGGGCTTTAATCATATGGTTTTCTGTTGTATGTATTTAGATTTCTCTGGTGGTTCATGACACTTTTTGTTGTTTTTGTTGTTGTTAGTCATCATTTAAGGATACTTTTCCATTGATTTTTAGGGAAAGTGGAAGGGAGAGAGGGGTGGAGGGAGGAGGAGGAGAGAGAGAGAAACATTGATGTGAGAGAGACACAATGATTAGTTGCCTCCCACATGTGCCCCTACAGAGACCAGGGACAAATCCAAAACCCAGGTATGTGCCCCTGATTGGGGATCAAACCTGCGACCCTTCAGTGTGTGGCCGACACTCTACCACTTAGCCACCCCGGCCAGGGCCATGTCATTTTGCATGTAGGTTCTATGGCTAGTAAGATCCTTTATATTGGAAAAAAGCACAGTTAGGAAGCATTGCTGAGATGTTTGGAAATAGTGTGGAAAAGGAGATTAAATAAGAATTATTAGAGGAAAAGAGAGGGATTGTCTGAGCAGTGTGGCTTTCAGTTGTGGGTAAGTGATGTACATGTTTTCTTGCCCCCACCACCCCTCCACATGTGCATGTTACTCATTTGCCAGGGAAATGAGTTCTTGTCTAATGAAGAAGGGACAAGTATGATGTTCAAATCTGTTCTGATCCGTTTTCAGCTGTGGATTACGATTTTTAAACATTTCAGTGGTATCAGAAATGAGACCATGTGTCTATAGGCAGGACACAGGCAGCCACCAGGAGAGCGGGTCTGGCCTGGCCTCTCAGGTGAACAGCTGTTGACATCTTCAGAAGTCACTTCTCCCTGGCTTAGTTTTGTAGAGGGGGGATGGGGGAGGGGAGAGGAGAGAGTAATTTCTTTCCTTTGTACCTCTCAGAATGGTTGTGAATAAAAAGGAGAAAATAGAAAAGTTCTTCCAGATATTTTAAAGTAACACTCAAATGCAAAGTGGTGTTATTCAATTTCAGTGTAGGATGTTTATAGTAACACTAGAGGCCCGGTGCATGAAATTCATGCATGGTGGAGGTGGGTGTGTATCCCTCAGCCCAGCCTGCACCCTCTCTAATCTAGGACTGCTGGCTCCCAACCAGTTGCCTGCCTGCCAGCCTGATCACCCCCTAACCACTCCCCTGCCAGCTTGTTCGATGCCTAAATGCTCCCCTACTGGCCTGACTGCCCCTAACTGCCCTTCCCTGCTGGCCTGGTCACCCACAACTGCCCTTCCCTGCTGGCCTGGTCACCCCTAACTGCCCTTCCTTGCCAGCCTGGTCACCCCTAAGTGCCCTCCCCTGTGGGCCTGGTGCCCCCTCCAACTGCCCTCCCTGCAGCCCTGCCCTCCCCTGCCAACCATCTTGTGTCCACATGGGGGAAGCCATCTTTGACCACATGGGGGAAGCCATCTTTTGTGTTGGAGTGATGGTCAATTTGCATATTACCGCTTTATTATATAGGATTATATAGGATGGCCATTGGTTAATGTGCACTGTGAATCTCAGTTTGAAATAATATTAACTTAAAAATTAAATGGAAATGTGTGACCATTAAACATTTTTAGATAATAAAATAGCTTCCTGTGTGTTTTGGAACCTGAGAGGTGGCCGAGATCCTGCCTTGGAGCTTTATCGGCACTGTAAGGGGTCAGACGTGGAATTCCTGCCCCTCTGCCCCTCACTGCAATCCTGCCGATGTGTGTGCTCTGACCCAGCTCTCCTCCAAGCAGGTGTCAGAATCTTACCAAGAGAAACTCATACTTTTGAACAGATGAATCACTGTACTTGGTTGCCTTTGTGAGTGTGCGTGTGAAGTGCTGAAGGAAAGGATAGTGTGGAGATTTAAATTTACCCAGATTAGAAAAGGCTGCATGATTCGTGTACGTAAGTTCCATGTAACCTAAATATAGCTTTTGAGGGTATGACATTTAAGTAATTTCTACATTAGCACAAAGGTAAGTTCCCAGAATATCTGGGACTTTTCTGTAAATATGAAAAACATTTTAGAAAAAAAAGCAGTAGCAAAATAATAAAATGAAAATCTTTTATTCCTGTGGCAAAACAAAAGAAGGTAAAAGTCAGAGAATTGGCAGCATCAAAAGCCTACAAAGAAGAAAATATTGTGGGTAAGTGTGTGTTTTAAGGAATTTAAGGTAAAATAAACCACCATCTTGTACTTCTAACCCCATATGGTGCAGGGTTGGGACAATGTCTGCAGACGCCTCTTTGCTCCCAGTGGGAGGAAAACACGGAGTTAGAAAGCATCTGTCTCCATATCTTTCTCCTTTTTAATTTTTTTTTTCCTGGGGAAGAAGGCTCCCGCTTTACGAAGTTTACCCTTTCACCTTCATTGTGGATTCCAGCTCCTGCCAAACCTGCTAGCTCAGTGCTATGCTCTTTTGCATCTTCACTCACCTAACTCACACACCTGCATTTTCCACTGTGAAGTCCTTCACCGGTCCACGTCCCAAAGTGCCTCCAACACTGCCCATCGGCCCCACCTTGTACCCAGGAGCGCGCTCAGGACCTCAGCTGTGCTTGGCTCCTCTCCCCTCTGTACATCTCTGTCCACATCCTGGGTACTTGGCTGCTCAGGACCTTGAAAGCCTTATTTCTCCCCCTCCCCCACCCCCCTGACCCCAGGCTCCTAGGTCCAGGTGCTTGCCCTCCCGTCCGGACCACCGCAGTGCCTTCTGCCCCATGCCCCCCCTTTTGCACTGTCCTGTGTCGCGCAGCCCTGTTGATGGTGTTAGACCACAGTTCTGATCCTGTCTCTTTTTCCAAAAAGTTACTTTAGGGATTTTCATCTCTCAAAATTGATTTTGTTTATATGGATTTTATCCTTAAAAATCCAAGTAATGACTTTTGGACCCACAAGTATCCTCGCCTTTCACGCACTGTGTGCCTCATTTTGCAGGAATGTCTTACTGACCTGCTCATACCTTGGTATACATAGGAAGACCCATCCGTTTAACTCTGCTCTCCCACTGTTTCAATGCATTTAACTCAGAAAGTGGGAACACAGCCATCTACACTTTTCTGCATGTGGGTTTCAAAGAGTCTTTCTTGAAAGGAAAGGGTCCCCCCACAAGGGGAGAAACCACAGAGAAGAAGCCTTTGGGTCCAGGACCAGGGCCTGACCCGTCATGCAGGATGGAAGGTGCCTTGTTTGTTACTTAGCTCCCTCGGCCACAGCGAGGAGTAGCGTTCTCGTTTTGCATTCATTGGTTGATTCATCGGTTGGAAGACTGAGGCTTGGACAGTTGACAGGATGCCCAGCAGCCAGCTGAGGAGTCAGACTCAAATCTGCCGGGTGGCAGAGACAGGGTGACACTCTGCAGTCTCGCTCTCTCCTCAGCTTCCCGTTCCAATGCTTGTCACAAACGGAAGCGGAGTCCTTCTCAGATAAATTGCAATGAAACGTTGCATAAGCAATAAAGATTTCGGTGTCCCCGTCACAACCCCGCTGTGGGTTTTGTGACAGTTGGAACCTTTTGTCTGAATTTGAGTTTTTGGACAAAAGTCAGGAAGCTGTTGTCTGAAGTTGAAATTTTCTATTCCAACATTAGAACATACATCCTACAATTCTGCATTGTGTCTCAGTTGCATTCCTGTCTCTGTGGGATTTTCATGGTGTAAATGTGGGAGGCAGGCAGTTGCAGGTGTGAGAACCTCTGTAATCCTGAGCTCAACTCTGACTTTCTGGACACTGCCGAAGGGAAGTTTCAACACAGATCGTCTTAAGTCCTTCTCATTTATTTATTTGAGAGAGAGAGAGAGCGAGAGAGCGAGAGCGAGAGCGAGAGCGAGAGCGAGAGAGAGAGAGAGAGAGAGAGAGAGAGAGATTGTTGTTCCACTTATCTATGCATTCATTGGTTGATTCTCATATGTGTCCTGACCAGGGATGGAACCTGCAACCTTGGTGTATCAGGCAAACCTCCAACCACCTGAGCCGCTGCCCAGGGCCTCTGGATCCTTTGCTGACCATCTCCAGATTTAGTCTGTGGGTCATTTGCCTGAACATTTGAGAAGCAGCTGTGAATCCCCATTATCAGTATCACACTCACATGCTCACACATACACTCAAACTCAGACACACTCACATGCTCACTCATATACATACACACACGCTCACAAGCTTGCGTACGTCACACCCATGCACACATAGTCACACGCTCACACACATCCGTATGCGTTCACACTCACAAACATCATGCACGCATTCACACACATGCTCACATATGGAAGAAAAGTGAATCGAGGTCAACAGTACATTGTTCTGTGCCTGAGTGGTTATTAGAGGAATAAGGGAAAGCCTCACATGCTGTAATGTCATGTGCCCCTTTTGGTCATGGCACTAGTTAGAGCTTCCCTAGGACACAGGGAGCCGCCTGAGCCAGTCATTAGGAGAAGTGGAGGAAGCAGTGATTTCCAAGGTCGGGCTCAACAGGGAGACCAGCCAGGATCCTGAAATGGTCATGGACAAAAGCAGCTGTGCAGTGGGGTGGAACAGGCTAAAACCCTGTGTGGGGTTGGGGTGGGGATGGGTGTCAGGGACCGAGTGGGACCTCTGGGACAGATGGCACCGGAGCAGTGTGCAGATCCTGCCATGAGAGGTGGTGAAATGCGCTTCCCTCCTGCCTCTTCACGTGCCCCGCCTGAACTCCTGACTCACGGGAACCCATGTCAGCTGCTGACAGCAAACACCACGCAGGGGCAGGTGCAGCTGAACCCACCCCGTGGCGGGCAGAGGAGAAGGTGCCACAGATAGTTCTTGGGGCGCTCACAGTGGAGGTGACACTTGACAGGTGGCCACAAGGATGGCAGCCGTTCTCTTGATTTAAAGTGCTGCGAAACCCGTCACAGCAACAGTGGGCCCGCTTGCTCAAAAGTTACAGCCCCGCTCTACTGAGGGCTCCTAATCTATGCAACGCTTCTGACACGTGGACCCCACTGGCCTCGTGGCTGGAGCTGGCGAGCCTCTTAGACCTTTGAACCTGCATCGTCCACCCAGCTCCACGTTTGCTTACCCACCGACAAGTGTTTCCTGAGCATCTGTTATGTACGGGGTTTTCCTAATGCTCCCCCAAACATCGGTAACCTCGTTAAAAACTTGCAGTCCTGGTCTTTATCGAAAGAAAGCAGGGTACAGTGTGTCCCTGCAACATCAGCACATCTTCTGGCTCCTAAAGAACAGCTGCTGGGCTGGTGATCCCAGTGTGACAGCACCCCCTAGGAATGGGGGGGGGGGCCAGGAGGGGAGGTGACAGCTAAGTAAGTTTGGAAAGCACTTCGAAGTCACCCAGTTGTCACTGTTCCGGCTTTATAATCGCCAGTTTTATTGGAATCATTATTGTCCCCAACTTCAAAGTGGAACACGATAGTATTCCTGCCACCCAGCACAAAGACGGGTTGGCCATCCGTCATCAGTGATGAGGCTACAGTGTCACCTAAGCACCAGTGAATCTGGATAAAATCGCAATGCGGTGACTGTGTATTATAGCTACTTGCGTTTTAGGTGCTAATTTAAAAGTCTTTTCAGCATACATCAGCATCTATTGTATTTTCATCTGAAATATGAGGCCCCAGTGAGTGTACGACTTGGCTGTGGAGAGTTAGCGCATTTTGCAACACGAAATGAGGTCTATTTGGCAAAAGCACTGGTAGGGGTGGTGGGAGGATGAACAGTCACTGAATCATTGAAGAGGCAATTTGAATGATCCTCTCTTCTCCCTCTCCTACCTCCCCTCAGGGATCCGCCTACTTGTTAAAATTTCTTGTAACCCCGAGTCAGTAGGCTCGGCCTCCTGGAGGTCATGTGCAAAAGGTTAGCAGAGCAGCAAAACTTTGAGTCCCTGACACACATGTTCCCAGCAGAGGGCGACAGTCTGCCTTCTGCGCCAGCCCTCAGACTGTGAGCAGTGCCCTTGCAGGGGGAGGGTTGGTGCCCCGTGTTTCCTCTTTTCCTTTTTGTTGGTGATTTCACTATTTATGCAGCCCTCACCCTCACTCATGGTGCTGAAGAGGGAGTCTCTGAAGGAGGAGGCTTTCCAGTGCTGGCTCTCCTGTTTACATACAGCACAAGGAAATGGCTTCCACCGCATGGACCCTAATAAGGATTAACGACTCAAAGTTAATACCATAATACCCGTTATTAGGACTCAGGATATAGAAAATGCATTGCTGGTCTTATTTGGCGTGTTCTCCTGAATGCCTTATATAATAAATATTAAGGGATCACTTTGTAAAGGACATGATGGTCTAATCACTATGCTGTGCACCTGAAACTAATACAAAATAATATTGAATTTAAAGCACAATTAAGAAATAAAATAAAATAAATAAATACAAGAACTGTGCTTTTCCCACTGAACCATTTAAGTGCTTGATGACACCATCGATGAATGCCGTGGGGAAGGCCTGCTGCACAGCTCATTGCGTAACCATCACCAAAGCACGTGAGATTGTAAACACATGATTTTTTTTAAAAAATGCTCATTTAGGATATGTTTTCATTGATTTTGAGAGGGAGGGAGGGGGAGAGAGAGAGAGAGAGACAGAGAGAGAGAGAGAGAGAGAGAGAGAGAGAGAGAGAGAGAGATCAAAGGGAGAATGAAACATCAATCTGTTGCCTCCTGTATTCCCCCCATCAGGGATCAAACCTGCAACCTAGGTATGTGCTCTGACTGGGAATTGCCCCTGCAACCTGTTGGCCTATGAATGATGCTCCAGCCAACTGAGCCACCCAGCCAGTGCTTTTTGAATGACTGTTCAGTATTATTCATGCTGAAACAAACAAAATAGCTAATATTTCTTGAGTGCTCAGCCTCTATCAAGAAATGTCCCAAGAACTTTACATATGTTAACTCATCTAATCTCCCCTACAAGGAAGTCAACATTATTATTTATTTTTTTTAATCCTCATCCGAGGATATTTTTCCATTGTTTTTTTTAGAGAGAGTAGAAGAGAAAGGAAAAGACAGAACTATCAATGTGAGAGAAACCCATTGATTGGTTGCCTCTTGCATGAGCCCCGACCAGGGCCTGGGCCAGGGAGGAGCCTGCAGCCGAGGCACATGCCCTTGACTGGAATTGAACCCGGAACCCTTCAGTCTGCAAGCCAATGCTCTATCCACTGAGCCAAACCAGCTAGGGTGGAAGTCAGCATTACTTTTCCCATTTGATAGGTGAGGAGACTGAGGCACAGAGAGGTTAAGACACTTCCCAAGATCTGGAGGATTGGCAGAGCTGGGATTCAAACCCTGGGCTCTCTGCCTCCAAAGCTTGAGCTCTTAACTGCCACTACCATGACAGACAAGAAAATTACTCTTTTGTGAACAAACGTGTAACTTTCAATAACTCTTTTCTACCTGCTGCTTAACATTATTGTTAACACATTGCAGACAGATCATGAGAATTCTTGTGTTTTCTGTTCTAAGCCTTGTGGCCAATCATGAGAATTCTTTAAAAAGGTATAGCTTGTAAGTACATGTAATAAATAACTTCAAGATGCAATGGGTATTTAATTTTAAAGCGCGCCTTTAACATTTACATAAAATGTTTTTTGTACTTGTTCAATAGAAACTTATCTGGCCACTGGGTAAAGCTAGCAATTAAACTACTGGTCCGCAATGTGTTAAAATGCTATGGGGATTCATCAATGTGGCTCCTGTTATGGCATGTCTGAAGTTCTACCTAACTGTTTCATTTTGAGGAATACAAATTATTTTAAAGAGCATCTTTATGCCTAGATTTTTGTGGTGGACTTTGATTCAGAATTATGGTCTCTTTTCAGGATATGACCTTTCTTGAAACCCTGTTGCTTAGCCTTCAGAATAACTCTATCCTACTCCTCAGAGAATTTATCACTTGCTTCTTTACAGAAAATCACTCTGCACCTCCTGATGTAACCACGTACACCTCAGAACACTCTATACAAATAGAAAGGCCACAAGGCTCAACGACATCACGGACTGCACCAAAGTACGGCAACGCTGAGCTCATGGAGACTGGCGATGGTAGGTCTCCTGGCATTTTCTTTCCTCCTTTGTGAACTGTGTTTTTACTAACTTACTTTTAAACCATAAGGTCAACTCACTGAATCTGATTTATGAAGTTCTTTACACACCAGCCACAGATGGAGGCATAGTCACAGAAAATGCAAACTGTCTCCAACTTGGCCAAGAGTTACTCCTTGTAGGAAAAAACATGATTATATTGTAAGAATTTAGTCATGAGAAGAAAAGGAAATTTTATAAGATTCCATTGTATTTGTTAACGAATAACTAAAGTCAGCTCAGCCATTAACAAATTAGTGTGCAAGTGTTAAGACTATGAATGGTTACTTAGAAGGGCAGAATGAAGTTACATGTAAACTAATTGGCAGCTAGGGCCAGTGGAATGCTTTGGAATTTGGAAGAAAGAGGGGCTTTTTATCTCCGTGTTGGGGAAAATAATATTGGTGATTTGATAAACTACAGCAGTGGGGGTTCTTCTTTATTCCTCATATCATGGATCTGGGTATATAGCATGGCCGTTTCTATGACCCCGTCTGAAGCAGCACACTCAATCATGAACTGCATGCGTGATTCTGCTTTCCTGCAGCCTCAGTCCTTCCCGGGCTCACAGTGGTTAGCATGGAACCCAGTGGGGACATGAAATGGTGTTTCTGTGGACGATTGCCAAAGTAGCATTGTGCGCTGTTCATCCCACTGTGCTCATGTCCTGTGCTGCGGTGTGATGCAGAGGTGATGAGCAAGGCCTGGCCCTAGTTCCTAATAGGCAGCACACTCTCAGCATGGCCAGAGCCCAGCGCCAGTGTGGTTCAGGAACTCCCGTAGTGCATCGGGAGTCACTCCAGTTCCCATGCTTCCCTGGAACACTTTCAGTCTCAGGGTTTGCCTTAGTTCTCTGCTAAAGTCACTGTGTATTGATTGGCTCATTGCCGTTGTTCTAGTCATTATCATCTTAGTAACTGTTGTTTTTGAAGTCCATCATTCTTACCTCCTCTCCCAGGTGAGTTCCTATGTTGTCCGTGAGTCACATTTGTCTAGCTCGGAATTTTTCAGCGTGTATGACCTCTCCTCTCAGAATCACTTGGGGCACTTGTTAAAAAGCAGGTTCTGGGCCACCCCCAAAACCTGTGACATCAGAAACTCTGGACTAGACAAGTCCTAGGATGATTCTTACACAATCTAATCTGAGCTGGGGGACCAGTGGCCTTGTGAAATGATCTCAGATTCATTGGAACCAAATTAAGCAGAACTATTTTATGAGAAATACTCTGTTTAGAGACTGAGACGTCTGGATGGTGTATGTTTATATATCTTCAAAACTAGAAAATATTTAATGTCTCTGTTCTGAAGGTGCCCATAGTATAGTTTGAGATTACCTATGAAAATGTTTCTGATTTGATAGAAAAATTCCCTTGAATTCTATCATATTCATGTCAAAAGCTGAGGTCTGTTTTCATGATACCTACAATGGAGAAGGAGGGCTCCACCGCTGTCCCTGTGGAGAGACCCCCTTCAGCTGTAATTCTTAGAACACGAGAGCAGTGACGTCTCCACACTGTGGTTAGCAGGTGCGCGTTTCCACGCACCCGTAAGCGATAATGAGATTTGCCTGCAGGGAGTGCATTTGAGCAGTTAGGAAGGCCAACATCTTGGCACTCCTTTTATTCACAATTTGGGTTATTTATTTAAAATTTTAAAACTTCTTGTCTTTTTCATTGATCATTTCACTTACTCAGTTTTCAAAATGTCATTCATTGCTGTAAGAAATCTATTATCGTAACGCGGGGTAAACGTTTCTCAGTACACACAGGTAAATGTATGTTAGTGTTCTGCACTTCACGGAAATTGAATTGAGAGGCTAATTGCTGTGCTTCTAGAATATGTTGCCTGAATATTTGCTTCAGAGAGAGTAACTGGAACACGTGGGAAGTACCCGATGGCCACCTGCGGGGACAGGGCCTGCCGTGGTGCTTGTAGGAAGCAGTCCCCTTGCTTTGGGTAGGAGGTCTGAGCGCAGGGGCTGCAGGGCACCCACATTCACTGTCTCCGGCAAAATGTTCTCTTTGCCCACTGTGGCCAAGCACCAGGGATCTCAGGAGAGTTTGGGACTCAGGGAGGGTCTCTCTGCTTTCTCAGCTCTCTCACCCCCTTAGAAAGAGAGGGCCAGAGACAGCATTAGTGAGAAGGTGACAAGCCCTGTTTTAGGACTTAGTGGTGGGACCGAGCCCAGCCTGTGGTTGGAGCTCCTCCTGACATCACCAGACCAGGATGGCTCATGGAGTTGTAAACGAGAATTGTTTCTGTTGAGTCTCTGCCCTCCTGTGGGTTCCCAGCGGGGTCAGCGCCCTGTGACGGTCCACCCAGCGGAATGTCTTCACTCTGCACATCGCTCAGGTGACACCTCAAGCCCATTCCTGCTTCTTTCATCCCTCAGATGGGGCAGCGGGTGTGGGTGTCCTGGCCATTTCACAGTGGTGCTTGGACTAAAGTCCGTCTGCATGTGGTTCTGTTTTTCAGGAGTGCCAGTAAGTAGCCGGGTATCAGCGAAAATTCAACAGCTTGTCAATACCCTCAAACGACCAAAACGACCACCATTACGAGAATTCTTCGTTGACGACTTTGAAGAATTGTTAGAAGGTAAAAGAACCCTTTCCTACCCCCGTTTATCCCAGCTTCCCTGTGATCCCATAAACTGTAATGATATTTTTTCTACCAAGGCTATTTTCCTCTCTAACAACAAGACAGGAATCTTATCTAGATACCATAGTTCCCTCTAAAGAAGGTTGAAAGGAGTGCAGTGAGTGTGCAGCCAGGCCCATTCGCTGCCGCTCCACAGAAACCCAGGAGCGGGTATCTTAACCCCCAAGTGCTCGCAAGCCTTTTAACACAAACCACTTAAAGTCAAATGCAGACTCTCTGTGTTCTTATTCTTTACATCACAAGTAAGACACAGCGGATTTTCTGCCCAGCAGGTGGAAACTGTCAGTCACAGGCTGGGAAGTGAGAGAAAACTCAACTTCTCACCTTTCTAAACAGTTTGGCAAGTTGTATTTTATTGTGAAGCATTTATTTTTGTTTTACTCAAGAAAATATGGTCTGTGCTCATTGTTTGTTGTAGTTGCAGAAAATTTAAATTTACACTTCAGTATTTAAGGGCAAAATATAATTCAGCTCAAAAGATTCGAGCTTTTTTTTTTTAGTCCAGAATTAGCTGTCTATATTAATAATTGATTTTTAAAATATATATTTTTTTATTGACTTCAAAGAGAAAGGGAAAGAGAGAGAGAGAAATATCGGTGATGAGAGTAAATCATTGATTGGCTGCCTCCCGCACGCCCCCACAGGGGATCAGGCCTGCAATCCGGGCAGGAGCCCTGACCGCAACGGAACCATGACCTCCTGATCACAGGTTGACGCTCAGCCACTGAGCCACACCAGCTGGGCAGTAAGTTGATATTTTTAACATAGTTGTTGTTGGAGTCCTAGAGTCTAGACATGTTCACATACACAGTTTTACTTGCTTTCAGTTTATAAATGCACTCGGGCCTCCGTAAGCACCTCACCCAAATTGCCTAGGGCATTGTAAGAATTAAATATCTCCATTACATTCACGAGGCTAATGTGTAGGTCATAGCCCTGGTTCTAGGAAAACATATTTTCTGTGCGTTAAGTTTATACCTTAAGTATAAGTCTCCTAGTTTCTTTAAAATGAATAAAATCGTGATTGTGCCAATATGAGTGTTTTTTTTTTGTTTTTTTTTTTAAAAACCCTTTTGTGTCCACATGTGTTTAGTTCAACAGCCAGATCCGAACCAGCCAAAGCCGGAGGGAGCACAGATGTTAGCCATGCGAGGGGAGCAGCTGGGTGTGGTTACGAACTGGCCCCCGTCTTTAGAAGCTGCGTTACAGCGATGGGGAACCATCTCACCAAAGGCCCCGTGCTTGACCACGATGGACACAAACGGGAAGCCCTTGTACATCCTCACTTACGGTAATCCCATAAGGCTTGTCTTCCTGCTTTTGCTTACGCACACACCTGCCATTGTCAGAGTGGCTAGTTTATATTTGTGCTGCTTTTATGTTTCTGGCCCTGAAATAAATGGAATCTGAGAGGAGATATTTTAGGAAAATTATTTGGTTTGAATATGAAAATTATTTGTTAATTTTTTTAAAGTAAAATCCAGAAATGGATCCCAAAACTTAGCGATCATCGTTCTACCAAGATGTTGGAATGTGTGTGAAATTCTTGATATTAATGTTTTTGGAGGAGATTGGTAGTTAAAGAACATGTATCTAAGCTCTTTGACACATATAATTCAGAAGAAACAAAATCTGTTTGCAAAGTGCTCTTGCAGAAAACGAGAGAAACAAGCTATTCCTTAATTCTTCGTTCAGTACAATTAACGCAGTCTGTAAATTTTTGGGAATAAGTGTACCGGAGGCACCCCCCTTTCTGTGTTGCAGAGATAAGGGGCTGTGACAAAGCAGATTGTCGGGTTATTTGCACACTGTCTGCTGCAGCTTTGCAAAGAAACCAGCTTCATAACTAAAAGGCCAAAATGGCCCTTATTATATCTGCATGCATGAGGTTAGAGTACCTTTTTTTTTTTTTTTTTTTTTTTTTTAACTTTGAGTTTTATTTGCCCAACAGTCACTGCTATCCTGTGCATCTCGTGGCCAGATACGGGGTGGACAATTTAGGACCGATGTCTCAAAGCCTCCTTTTTATGACTTTGTTGGGTAATTCTAAGTGGAAAAAGAGCATTTCACCCATGAGATAAAAGCTTGATTTTTTTAAAAAAAATATGCTGTTGGTTTCATCCAGTCAGAAAGATAGAATACTCTCCTGTGTGAGCCTCGCCTCTGGCCAGCTTCAGCTGTGGAGCCGACTGTCCTTGGACACTGCTCCTTAGCTGCCTCTTCGGGGCTTATCTGCCCACATACGGGGGACTGTAGGGCACACCGTGGGCATGCATGAGCCCGTCAGCCACAGGCGCTGCCCACGGTGTCAGAAGCACTGACGGGAGTGGCAGAGCCCTAGGGCTTGGGGGTTGTGGGTGAGTGGGACTCGGTTCTGGGGCGGTGATCAGCCTTGAAAGCAGGGCCGCCTTCCAGGTGAGAGGGAGAACAGGGTAGGGCCGACTCTTCTTAGATGGATTCGAGGTGTCATACAGACCGATGTCACCTGTGAAAATGTGGAGTGCATATGTCAACACCAAGCATCTCAACACCTGCTTTCCAATCACCTGTACTTGGTTGTATTTTAATCATCTATATGAGACATATGTTAGGAGTCAGTCTTTGTTTTTACTTTGGTAAAACAAAAACATATAAAAAACAATTCATTTGCAAATGTAAGATTGTAATTTATCAGGATGTGAAATGAAAGTGTCTTCCTTTGGAGAAGAAAGGCTTTATTTAAAATTATCTATTTATTTTGAGACTACAAGATGCTGACATTTAAACACTCATTCAACAGAAGTAATGTATTTTCCTATACTTGTTTTTCATTTGTTTATAAACTAAATCTTTTTTTTTTTTAAACCCTCATTGTTGAAAGTATTACAAAAAAATTAAACAGAAGGAAAATGTTAATTACTACAATGAAAACTGGAAAACGGGTAGAAACACTAAATAAATTAACATTAATGATCGATGTTGCTGAAAAGATGCTGAGAAAAGTTTATTGAGTAGAATTGTTCTAATAGCACGTAACTTGGTTTAAACGAAGGGCTAGGTCATTTACTGTGTGTAGGTTACATTCAGCTCTAAAATGTAGCTTCCTCAAAGCCCTGTAGCAGAATTCCCAGCTGAGAAACAGGATCTTCCATAGAAAATATAGATGGTGGATGAAGGTTGTAAGAAAACTTTAAAAAATCTTTTGCTGCCCTAACCGGTTTGGCTCAGTGGATAAAGCATCGGCCTGCAGACTCAAGGGTCCCAGGTTCGATTCCAGTCAAGGGCATGTACCTTGGTTGCGGGCACATCCCCAGTAGGGGGTGTTCAGGAGGCAGCTGATTGATGTTTCTCTCTCATCCATGTTTCTAACTATCCCTCTCTCTTTCTCTCTATGAAAAATCAATAAAATATATTTTAAAAAAATACTTTGCTTTCCATTTACCAATATAAATAAAAGAGCATATGAAGAGAACACATGCTAAATTAATAAAAGTAAATCATGCTAAATTCCAACTAACTTTCTTCTATCATGCCTCACTTCAAAAACAGCTCAGTCTTATTCTCTACCTTCTCCCTGGTCTTAGTGAGAGCTCTGCTCATTCATTTTGCTTTGGTGCAGCCTCTCTCTCTCTCTCTCTCTCTCTCTCTCTCTCTCTCTCTCTCTCTCTCTTTCTCTCACTCCCTCCCTCCTCTCTCTCCCTCCCTCCTCTCTCTCACTCCCTTCTCTCTCACTCCCTTCTCTCTCTCTCCCTCTCTCTCTCTCTCTCTCTCTCTCTCTCTCTCTCTCTCTCTCTCTCTAGTTATGGCTTGACCTTTGCCCCAAATATTTCAAGGGATTTAGATGTTTTAGTTATAAAATCAGTGGGCAGCCCCCTCGGTATCTTTTTGATGTTTTGCATTGTTGGTGATGTGCTTCTCAAGCTCCGCCTCTGTTTCCATATTAAACAGCCACTGTGCTCCGCATGGCCTTTGATCGCCCTTCCTCACTTACCGCCTCCCCAGCAGTTACACTCCCAGCACAGTGCTTAGTCCTCCCTAAAATCAAAGCAAAGTTAAAATGTATATGTAATAAGATAGTTTAACATTATTTCAACATCTCTTCCCCCTCTCCACCCCCCAAACATGCACATTGCTGCCTCAATATCTGTTTCCCCAGTTAAAATATCTACTTAACTTGCCCTAAATCTGGGGGAATTTCATGCCTTAACTCCCAATTTTTAAATACACAACGAAGTATTATTAACTGTAGTTGCCATTCTGTACATTACATCCCTGTGACTTACTTATTTTACAACTGGAAGTTTGTGCCTTTTGTCTGTCTCCACTCATTTCGCCTACTTCCCACCCCCATCTGTGGCACCCACCAATCTGTTTTCTGAATCTATAAGCTTAGGGTTTGTTTGTTTTTTAGATTCCACATATAAGTGAAAGCATGTGCTATTTGTATATCCCACTTAGACTTATTTCACCTAGCATAATACTCTCTAGGTCCATTCATGTTGTTGCAAATGGCAAGGTTCCATTCTTTTTCATGGCTGAGTAATATTCCATTGTTCATATATACCACATTTTCTTTATCCATTCATTTGTCAATGGATATTTAGATTGTTTCCATACCTTGGCTATTGTAAATAATACTGTAGTGAACATGGGGGTGCATATGTCTCTTTGAGTTACTGTTTTTGTTTTCTTTGGATAAATACCCAGAGTGGAATTGCTAGATCATGTGGTAGTTCTATTTTTAACTTTTCTAGAAACGTCCATACTGTTTCCCAATGTGGCTGCATCAAATACATCCCTGCCAACAGTGCATAAGAGTTCTCTTGTATCCACATCTTTGCCATCATTTGTTACCTCTTGTCTTATAATAGCCATTCTAACAGGTGTGAGGTGATAGCTTATTGTGGTTTTGATTTGCATTACCCTGATGATCAGTGATATTGAGTTCTATTTCTTTTTTTTATTCGTTATTGTTTAAAGTATTACATATGTCTCCTCCCCCCCACCACCCATTGACCTATCCTCAGCTGTTCTCATCCCCCAGGACATGCCCTCACCCCCCTACTATCTGTGCCCATTGGTTATGCTTATATGCATGCATACAAGTCCTTTGGTTGATCTCTCACCCCCTCCTGAGATTGGAAAGTCTATTCGATGCTTCTATGTCTCTGGATCTATTTTCGTTTATCAGTTCATGTTGTTCATTATATTCCACAAATGAGTGAGATCATGTGATATTTATCTTTCTCTGACTGGCTTATTTTGCTTAGCATAATACTCTCCGGGTCCATCCATGCTGTTGCAAATGGTAAGAGATTCTTCTTTTTTACAGCAGCATAGTATCCCATTGTGTAGATGTACCACAGTTTTTTAATCCACTCATCTGCTGATGGGCACTTAAGCTGTTTCCAAATCTTAGCTATGGTGAATTGTGCTGCTATGAACATTGGGGTGCATATATCCTTTCTGATTGGTGTTTCTGGTTTCTTGGGATATAGTCCTAGAAGTGGGATCACTGGGTTAAATGGGAGTTCCATTTTTAATTTTTTGAGGAAATTCCATACTGTTTTCCACAGTGACTGCACCAGTCTGCATTCCCACCAGCAGTGCAGGAGGGTTCCTTTATCTCCACATACTTGTCAGCACTTGTCGTTTGTTGATGGTAATCATTCTGACAAGTGTGAGATGGTACCTCATTGTTGATTTGCATCTCTCAAGTGATCAGTGACTTTGAGCATGCTATCATACGTCTCTTGGCCTTCTGTATGTCCTCGTTTGAAAAGTGTCTATTTAGGTCCTTTGCCCATTTTTTGATTGGATTGTTTTTGATGTAGCCTTTAGGGATTTCTATGTACAATATCATGTCATCTGCGAATAATGACAGTTTACTTCTTCTTTTCCAATTTGGATGCCTTTTATTTCTTCTTGTTTGATTGCCATGGCTGGCACTTCCAATACTATGTCAAACACGAGTGATAAGAATGGGCATCCCTGTCTTGTTCCTGTTCTTAGGGGAAGTGGTTTTAGTTTTTGCTCATTGAGTATGATGTTGGCTTTAGGTTTGTCATATAAGGCTTTTATTATGTTAAGGTGTGATCCCTCTATTCCCAATTTGCTGCGAGTTTTTATGAAGAAAGGGGTTTGGATTTTGTCAAATGCCTTTCCTGCATCAATTGATATGATTATGTGATTTTTATCTCTCAGTTTGTTTATGTGATGTATAACATTTATTGATTTGCCGATATTATACCAGCCTTGCATCCCCGGAATAGATCTCACTTGGTCAGGGTATATGATCTTTCTAATGTAATGCTGGATCTGATTTGCTAGAATTTTGTTGAGGATTTTAGCGTCTATGTTATCAGGGATATTGGCCTGTAATTCTCTTTCTTTGTAGTGTCTTTATCTGGTTTTGGGATTAGGGTAAATTGGCTTCATAGAAAGAGCTTGGAAGTGTACCTTCCTCTTGAATTTTTTAGAATAGTCTGAGGATAGGTTTTAGTTCTTCTTTGAATATTTGATAAAACTCCCCCGTGAAGCCATCTGGACCAGAAGAATTGTTCTATTTCTGTGAAAAAATGCTGTTGGATTTTTGATAGGGAGTACACTGAATCTGTAGATTGATTTGGGTAGCATGGACATTTTAACAATACAAACAACCCTTGGAGATATTTCAGTTTTAATCCCAAACCACTGCAATAGAGTGACTATTGCAATAAAGTGAGTCACATGAATTTTTTATTTTTCCAATATAAGTTATGTTTACACTGAACTGTTGTCTAATAAGTGTGAAATAATATTGTTTTAAAAAAACAATGTGCATACCTTAAGTATACATACTCTATTTCTAAAAAGTGCTAATTGTCACCTGAGCCTTCAGCAAGTCATAATCTTTTTGCTGGTAGAGGATCAATGCTGATGAAAACACAGTATCTGGGAAGTGCTTGTATTCTTACAATCCATGAGCACAGAATACCTTTTAATTTATTTGTGTCTTCAATCTTTTTCATCAGTGTCTTATAGTTTTCAGTGTATAGGTCTTTCACCTCTTTTGTTACATTTATTTCCTAGTATTTTCTTCTTTTTGATGCTATTTTAAGTGGGATTTTTTTCTTAATTTCTCTTTTTGATAGTTCATTATTAATGTATAGAAACACAACAGCTTTTTGTATATTGACTTTGTTTCCTGCAACTTTACTGAATTTATTTATTAGTTCTAACAGGGTTTTTGGTGGAATCTTTAGAGTTTTCTATATATAGTACCATGTCATCTGCAATTAGTGACAATTTTACTTCTTCCTTTCCAGTTTGGTTGCCTTTTATTTCTTTTTCTTGCCTAAATGATTCTGGTTAGATCTTCTAATACTGGTTGGAGTGGGCATTGTCTTGTTCTTAATCTTAGAGGAAAAGCTTTTAATTTTTTACCATTGAGTATGATGTTAACTTGTCATATATGTCCTTTATTGTATTGAGTTACATTCCCTTAAATCCACTTTGGTGAGAGTTTTTATCATAAATGGATATTGAATTTTGTCAAATATTTTTTTCTGCATGCATTGGGATGACCATTTTTTTAATCATTTATTTTGTTAATATGGTGAATCACATTGATTAATTTGTGAATGTTGAACCATCCTTGAAATAAATGCACTGGTTATGGTGTATGATCCTTTTAATGTATTGTTGAATTTGGTTTGTTAATATTTTGTAAAGGATTTTTACAGCTATGTTCACCAGGGACATTGGCCTAAAATTTTATTTTCTTGTGGCATCCTTGTCTGATTTTGGTTCAGGATAATGCTAGCCTTATAACATAAGTTTGAAAGTGTTTCCTCTTCTTCTTGTAAGAGTGTGAGAAGTATTGTGACTATCTGTCTTAGAACATTTGATAGAATTCACCAGTGAAATTGCCTTGTCCTGGACTTTGTTATTTGGGAGATTTTTCATTACTGATTCATTCTCTTTACTAGTAATTTGGTCTGTTTAGATTTTGTATTTCTTCATGATTTAGTCTTGGAAGAGTGTATGTAGCTAGGAATTTTTCCATTTCTTATAGGTTTTATAATTAGTTGGCTCATAATAGTCTCTTATGTAGTCTCTTATGATCTTTTGTGTTTCTGTGGGATCAATTTTAATGTCTCCTCTTTCATTTCTGATTTTATTTATTTGAATCCTCTCTTTTTTTCTTGATGGTGTTTATATTTTTGATAAACGCAAATTTTGGTTTTGTTGATATATTCAATTGTCTTTTTAGTCTGTATTTCATCTCTAATCTTTGTCATTTTCTTCCTTCTACTAACTTTGTATTTCATTTGATCTTTTCTTATTCCTGAAGGTATAAAAGGTAGGATGTTTATTTGAAAATTTTATTTTTTAAATAAACAATAAAGATTTATTCAAGGGTCTTAGAGATTGCAAATAGGAAACACAGCTAGGAAAAAAGGCAAGTGTTCCAAAGAAGGAAGTTCAACGTTCTCTTAATAAAAAGCACTTCTTTTTTTTTTGAATTATCAGTCTTGCATTCTCAACCCCTGGATGGCTATTAGCTAGATGTCAGGCAGGCAGGATGATGGGTGCCAGGTGGTCCAGAAGATGAGCACAGGGAGGTCGGGTCAGGTCTGGTCTGGGTGTGAGTGGTTCCTTCAAGGGTTTCAGGTGGCCTGGATACGAGAGTCCTTCAGTGGGAAATCAGAGGGCTACCTGGAGGTCCAGATCCTTGCCTAGGCATTGACGCAGGACCGAAAGTTCAAAGTTTAAGTCCCTCGCCGAGTTAGAACAAGAATGCATACTTTCCTCCTGCCTCAGCCTTCATGATATCAGTAATTCTAGCAGCTTGTTTAAAAGTGACTCCATTGCATGTATTCCCTATCTTCACTCCTTTCTCTCTGGATTAGAGTAGTACTGATATTTTCTAGCTGAGTGACTTTGACTAATTCAACTTTCCTGAGACTTAGTTCCTTTATCTGTCCAATCTGGGTTGTCAGACACGCCTTAGAAGTCTGCTGAGGGTGAAATGAATAAGATAGAGGTTCTGTGTAACCTACCTGCATTCTTTCCTCAGTATATATCAGGGTACATTTTAGTATCCAGATGGAGGACAATATTTGTTTTTTCCCTTTAAAAAGTTATTATTAAACTGATGTTGCATCTTAAAATTCATACTGTATTAGAATTAAAGAAATGTAATAATTCTATAACATAAACTTAGAATAGGGGTTTACTGAGTCAAAGCAGGTTTATGATACTTGATATGTGTATCAAAATGTCTTCTAAAATATTTTGCCAGTAACATCAAGAATATGTGGGAGTTACTATTTTCCTACAATTTTGCCAGCATATGGGATTTGACTTTTCTCTTGATTTTAAATAATTTTATAGGTTCAGGTTGTTTCTTCATTATCATATACTAGGGGCCCGGTGCACAAAAATTTGTGCACTCGGGGTGGAGGGAGTCCCTCAGCCCGGCCTGTGCCCTCTCACAGTCTGGGACCCCTCAGTGGATGTCCTATGATGGCCCCAGTCTGCCAGGCGCCTTGTGTGTGTATGAGTGTGTGTGTGTCACCACTGGGGACCTGCCCCCAGCCACATCAGAGGCTCAGAGCAGTCCTCCTGTGTGTGTCTACCTGCTGGGGGCCTGCCCCCAGGCACACCGTGGAGGCTTGGAGCAGGCACCCCCTCTATGATGATCTCTCAGACTCTTGCCCTCCCTGCATGTTGTTCTCTTTTTTGAGCGTGGCCAGGGCTGGGTGTGGCCTGCCTCCCAAGCTTGCCTACTGCCCATCTTCCTCCAGCCACCAGAAAGCAGGGAAAACCCCGCCTCGTGGTCAGGCCAGCCTTTTCCTGCTCCCTGATCCCCAGAAGGGACCTCGGAAGGTGCCAAGCAGGCCGCCAACTCTTTCCCACTCACCGGTCCCCTGCTGCCTTCCTTTCCCACTTCCCGGTGCCGCCAAGGGGTCTGGGGAGCTGCCAAGCAGGACCCTGGCCCCTGCAGCCTTGCTTTCCCGCTCCCCGGTGCCCCGCAAAGGGCCTGGGCAGCCACTAAGCAGGCTGCCAACCCTGCCGCCTCTTACCCGCTTCCCGGTGCCCTCCAACCCTGCCGCCTCTTTCCCATCATGGGTCCTGGGTCCTGCGCTGTCCCGCCCTGCAGCCGCTCTGTGCACTCGGGAGGTCCCTCAGCCCCGCCTGTGCCCTCTCGCAGTCTGGGACCCCTCGGGGGATGTCCACCTGCTGGTGTGCCTGGGTGAGGGGCTTTAAGGCTGCCCACAGCTCCCATTGACCCAACGTCCCAGCAAGGCTGGCTGGACGCAGGTTTCTGTTCCTTTAAGCTGAGGTGGGCTGAGGTAACAAAACCTCCTCTGCTTCACCTCGCAGCGCAGCGTCTATAATGAGACTTTGTTACTCTTAGTAAGGCAGGCCAGGCTGCTGTTCCCTTC
>PVJC01020522.1:0-13946 GCA_004026665.1 Murina feae
CTACCTCCCACACTCTTTACTAGGACAATTGGTGACTCAGCCCTGGGTGCCCCTTTCAGGGCAAAATAGACACGCCCAGGGACCAGGAGATGAGGTTGGGTGTGGCAAGGCAGAAAACCTGGGTAAAGGGCTGGTGAGTAATAACCTTACTGATGATAATAACAGTGCTCAAGTAGAGCCCTCACATTTGGGGCACTTTCTCCCACACAGAGCCCCTTCCCACCACTGACTGACCAATCCACAGGTCACCTGGTCCAGGGTCTCACCCCTGGGGTGTGGGGGCCCAGCTTAGGCTGATGCCTCTCCGCATCGCTGCCTGTTTTTCCTGCTGGACCTCACTCCCCACACATCCTCCCTCACAGTGATGTGCTGGTGGGACTGAGGCTCCTGTCCCTTCCACCACATTTCGGTGTCCCTGGAGGGTCAATGAGGGCATCTGCACTTGGGGTCCCTGCATCCTCGCTCACTACTGAGGTCAGCCGAGAGCCAGCCTGACCCTGGGGCAGTCTGGACAACCCAGAGTCAGGGACTGACTGGCTCTCTCGCTTAGGAAACTCTGGATTTTTTTTTGTTTGTTTGCCTTAGTTTTTTCACTTAAAATAAAGAAGAGATTTTAAAACAGTTTGTGCAAACTTGTAGCTGAGAAGGCAGGCCGAGGGATCCCTCCCTGTGCACTCTCTGCCTTGGGTTCCTAACCAAGATACTTTCCAGAGCTCTTTGCAAGAGAGCTCAGCTGACAGTCACTGCCTCAGGAAAACATCCTTGTGCTCCCAACTGGAAGCATCCCCCCTCCCCGCCCCCAAACCACCACCATCCTTACTTACTCCCTGTCTCTCTGCCTTAATTCTAATTCTCTGGTTTATATTTCCTGGTGGTTTTCTTCATCACTTACTCATTCCGTTTATCTCACTGTAGCGCTCAACTAGAATAGAAACACTCCAAACGCAGGGACAACACATCCGCAGCATCCAGAACAAAGCTGGAGTGCTGTGAAATTTCTGTTGAATGGATGGATGAATGAATGAATGAAAATTGATAGGAAAGCTCATTCTATTTCTCTCAACTGAGTTATTTCCCAGCTGTGTGACCTTGGGTTAGTGACTCTACATCTGTGATTCTTCTCCATTTGTGATCTGTAAAGAGGGGTGATCACACCTACCTCTTGGGTTTGTTTATGAATCCATGCATGGGAATTTTTTTACCAAACTCTCCCCTCTTTCATTTTTTCCCTTTTTTTAAAAAGGTTTTTATTGATTTCAGAGAGGAAGGGAGAGGGAGAGAGAGAAACATCAATGATGACAGAATCATCGATGGGCTGCCTCCTGCACTCCCCCTCTTGGGGATCGAGCTGGAAACTTGGGCACATGCCCTAACCTGGAATTGAACTGCGACCTCCTGGTCTATAGGTCGATGTTCAACCACTGAGCCACACCGGCTGGGCAGCCCTCACCTCTTTCTTGATGATTACTTACGGTTGGTGAGAAGTTTGGGTCAGAGCGGAAGGGGTAGGTGTGCACATTGGAAAGGGAACACATTTTATCACCTCCCAGCCCCTCCCTGAAGACAATCACAAATCAGCCACCCCTCCCAAGAACACTGCTCAACTCCCAGGAGGCCTTGGAAAAGGGTCGAAGGTCATTCTCCTCTGGCGTTCCCTCCAGGAGCCAGGTTGGGCCTGAGATGAGCTGGCGCTGGTCCGGGCTCTGATGACGGCCTGTGGGAAGTGCCCCTCCCTGGCCCTGAGCATCCCAGGTCCCGGAAACACATCTCAGAAGGAAGAGGAAGAATCCACCTGGTTTCCTAAGAGGGCGACGGGAAGGCGCAGTGCTCTGTGCCAAGAACCTTACATCCATTTCTCTGCACCTCGTTACTCTGCAGATGAGGAAGCCGGCTCTGTGAGGACCACTCCCGGAGGCCACTCACTCAGCCAGAAGCCTCAGAGGCCGGGCTCCGGAGGGGAAGCCACAGGCAGCCGGCATCCCCAGCCGCCCTCCACGAATCCCTGGGGGCACTTGTTTAAAATGCACGTTGTAACCCTGGGTGAGCAGGAGGCAACCAATCAAGGTTTCTCTCTCATCATTAATGTTTCTCTCTCTCTCCCTCTCCCTTCCTCTCAGAAATCAATAAAAATATATACTTTTTTTTCAATAGTTGGGTGAACTAACAAGCGCTCAAGAGATGCTCAGGAAAGCCGGCTCCACGCTGACACCACCTCACCCTGACATCGTCCTCAGGTGCCCCATGAGTCAGGGCGACATGAGTTCTTCTCTGGGAAGTCCCCCACCAGGGAGAGAACATGGATCTGCTCTTGAGGAGCAAAAACACGGCAGGCATCAGGACAGTCAAGGAGCTGTGGGCTGGGAGCCAGGAGACCCCACACTAGACCCCTTGTCACTCCTTTGCTCCGTGACCTCTACAGGGACCAGAATGTGCCACCCCAAGATATGGCACATTGACATCAGAATGAGTTCCAGCCAAAGGCAACTGAGAATTTACTGACACCCAAGGGTTCTCTGTTCTCCCCTTATTGCCTAAGAGGGCCTAAGTGTCCCTCTGAAGAAGGCGCACACACCCCTGTCCCTGCCCTCGTACCAGGGAGAGAACAGCACTTATCTTCAAAGATGGGCGTCAACACCAAGATGAATTTGCATAAACAGGCTTTACTAATATAGCCCTTGTCTCCACTGGTTTCCTCCTATATTTCCCAGTCATTTCCCTCAATTAATTGTCCCTTGAGGTCTAAACCGTCTTTCCTTTGCTAAGAACGTACATAAGCCCGAGTCTACCCACTTCTTTGAGTTTCACTTCCTGACTGTGAACTCTCAGACGCGTCAATATTAGTAAATGTGCCTTCTCTCCTGTTAATCTGTCTTCTGTCAGTTCAATTCCCAGGCCCTCATTCACCTAAAAGCGTGGAGGGAAAGGTTTTCCACAGCAACACTGGCCCGCAATTCCCCATTAACACCCAAGTGCCGGAGAGAAACAGCTCGTGTTCTATGGAAAAAAATCAGTAATGCAAGATGCGCAACAGGAGCCCTGGCCAGTGTGGTTTAGTCGGTAGGAACGTCAGTCACCCCCATACACCCAAAGCTCGCAGGTCGGACTCCCCGTCAGGGCACACGCCTAGGTTTCAGGCACATGTGGGAGGCAACCAATCAATGTTTCTCACATCCATGTTTGTTTTCTCTCTCTGCCTCCCTCTCTCCCTCCCTCTCTGTCTCTCTCTCTCTCTTTCAATCTCCCTTCTCCTCTCTCTAAAAATCCATAAAAATGTCCTCGGGTGAGGGTTAGAAAAGGAAAAGGTAAGTATATTCTCCTTGACTCTATGGGGGAAATGAGCCACAGGAAAGGTTGGTGAGAGAGAGAAGCATTCTATCTAACACAGCGGGCAGGAATGTGTGTGGCTCAGGGTCCCGCACACAAGGGCTCCTGGGGTGGGACCTTGGGAAGAAGCTATTGAACCTCTCTGAGCCCCGTTTCTCTACTATAACACGGGGTCCTAATACAGCCTTTGCAAGGTGTTGTGAGAGATGAAGGCAGGGGAGCGGCCTGCCTGGCATGTACAGACCAGCCCGCGGATCCCGGGGTGGCTGTCGGACTGTCTGGTTGTTAAATGAATGTTATCAGCCTTGCCAGCATCGCTGCGTTTTCTCCCTTCCCCGTAGGGCTTGCCCTCACCCGCGCCAGCAGGCCACGGGGAAGGGGCCCTGCCTCAGCTGCCTCGACTGTGGCCTGCAGGGTTGGGGGCAGCCTGTGGATGCCACTGACTAGCTACTCTCCCCTCTTGGGATAGCAGGCAGCCTGCCAAGGTCTGAAGTGTTGTCTGAAGCAGGGGGCGGCCACATTGATTCAGCACACTTTCCTGGGCAAAGAGGTGGGCTCTGGGGTTGGTACCCGTTTTGCGCTGCTGTGGTTCCTGGGGCAAACGCCTTGACTTCTCTGTGCCCCGGTCTCTTCACCCACAGGATGGGGCGTTCGTAGTAACCTCCCTCGCGGGTTATTATGAGGATCAGTGAAACCATGTGAGGACGCGATCCACGTTGGGATCTGCTCCAGGAGTCAGGCACCAGGCCACGCAGTGGGGGTCAAAAAGGAGTCCCAGTCCCCATCCACAGTTCCCATGAGAAGCTCTAACGCCGCTAGATGGAGCCAAGTTGGGCCTGGAGAGACAACCCCAAACTTTAGGGCCTGCGAACCTGGCTCAGGTCCTAACACTGCTAACTTGTGTGTGACCTTAATTAAGCAAGACGCTCTTCTGCCTCTCACTTTCCCACTCTGTAACAGGGGATGAGCTGAGGCTATATTGGGTCACGGATATGAAAACACTTTGAAAAGCATCAGCTATTTCGGAGGACTGGGGTGTCCTGCACAGGAAGAAAGTTTGCAAGCTGGAACGCGTTCGAACCTGGACTGGGTGCTCGACATGACAGCACCCCTGTCTTCGATAAAGTGATCCTCACAGAAGATAATAGCAGGTTTGAGGTTTACAGCCAAGCCGTTTATTTGAAACCTGAGTAAGCTCGGCATCCAGCAGCCAGCTCGCTTCGGTTTGGAAAAGCCATTGGGCAGCGTTCCGGTGTTTTCCGTCAGCTGTTTAGAGGGGGTGACTCACAGGGTTTCAGACGCGGCAGCGAAACAGTTTTAGATTCTCTAAATCGGGGCTTCTCATACTTGATAAGTGAGTTGTTGGCCAGCCCGCAGGCCCTGTCATTCTGAAAACGATGGATTGGTGAGCCTGAGATGTGACGTTTCTTCCACACGATTCATCTCACTTTCTCCCCAGCTCCTTGCTGGAATAGAAATGGGACGGCTGGGAAGGTCAGTGCACAATGGCCGGGAATGATAAGAGCCGGACAGTAGTTCAAGCAGTAAAGGCAGCTTCTAACCAGGAAGGACTTTCATAGAGGAAAGGAGACCCCATGTGGAACCGGGCTCAATTCCCGATACAGCAGAGACTCGGGGAGGGGGAGAAGGGGAGAGGGCGGGACTTTAGGACCACGGAGAGGCAAGGGGTCTGTGGATGGAAAATTACTGAGAGAATAATGCATCAGGGGTCAGAGGGCTAAACCAACTTAACAGGATTCCTGGGGAAGGCAGGCCAGATGACCAGACACCTCGGAGGGTGGGGGTGAAGAATTTGATCAGATTGTCGATGGTGATGAGATATGCCAGGGTGGGGGTTCAGGCTGAACCAACAGGACAGGATTCCTGCTCTGGAGGACGAGGCCTGGTCAAAAGTAGGTGTGAGGGGAGCCTGACTAAAGTTTGGTCAAGGAAAGAGTCTTTGTCATCCCCCTTCTTGTTCGAGGAAAGAAGGGACATTGTTTCCTCTGGACAATTTCAGTCCGTTTCTCACTTGGTCGCCTTTTGCTCAGGAAGGATCAGCTAGCCCACACGTTGAGACTTGGTTGTCCTGTAGCAGCCAGTCGGTTAATGGGAGAATATCTGTAAAAAGAGAAGAAAAACGGAGATTAGTAGCTGGAAACCCAGAAGGTAGCCCGCAGAGAAGCTGTGAGCATCTTTAAGTGACGGAGGGAGAACAGCAGCAACGATCCAACACGTCTCCCACTTTGCAGTTTCAAGGTCATTGTCAATGGCATCGGATGTTCCACTGAACTCGCTGAGTGGCCCACATGACAGGCACGAAGGTTGCTCCTTCATGATCTTTTGTGGCGATTTCTCTGAAGTTTACATCAAATCATCCCGCTTCTGTTTGCTGCACGGCCGGAAAAGGGCGGTTTTAGTGCTCAGTGAAGTCAAAGGTCAGGAAGGCAGGAGGATAATGAGAATCGTGAATTTGGAGACTTGTAGCCAGACATTGGGGAACTCACAGGGTGTGCTGTAGTTTTCCATCGAAACACAAAACTGCTGTCTGCAGTCCTCTCCTTTTTTGATCAAAGATAATAAAAGTAGCCTGGCAGGTGCGGCTCAGTGGTGGAGGGTTGACCTGTGAGCCAGAACATCACGGTTCAGTTCCCGGTCGGGGCACATGCCCGGGTTTCAGGCTTGATCCCCAGTGGGTGGCATGCAGGAGACAGCTGACCTACGATTCTCTCTCATCACTGATGTTTCTCTCTTTCTCCCTCTCCCTTCCTCTCTCTGAAATCAATAAAACCATATTTTTTTAAAAGATAGCAAAAGTAAAGCTATTCTTGCTTTCAAAATAAGTCTCTGATCTCAATAGATTATTTAAAGACAGCGTGAGTGGTAATTGGCCTCTGCAGACTGAGCTTCATCTAGAATCCGCTCCATCACGGAGGATTCTGCCCTGTGGCTGATTGCAAATGTTTTCAGAGAAGAATCAGAGTAAAAAAAACATAAGTCAGATGAAAATGTCTGTGGTTAAACATCTGATGCAAATGTATTTGACGCCACCCACCTCCCCCCCAAAATGTGGCTATTTCTGCGACACCCAACATTTAAAAATAATCACTGGAAATATGACTGATAACATCAAATCAGAACATGCCATGAACAGCAAGGACACTGATCCATTTCTAGAAATTCACACAGTTTCTGAAATACCATTTTGCACATACAAATATAACCCAGGGAAGGTTAAATACCTCTTATTAGACAATGCTATCCGTGCAACCGAACATGTCAAATAAACCAAATTATTTGCAACACCTCTCCTTTGGGGGTAGGGGTGGGGTCCTCTGGAAAATCTCAAGGTCAGTTCAAGAACAAGAAGGTTTCACTTAGGGCTTGGTTTTGGGAAGTCTAGATTGTCAACAATGAAAAAAACCTTAGACCTTTGCCACAGCCAAGGACATGATAAAGATTAATATACTGTGCAAGGGATCATTCTAAGACAAGATCTTGGTCCCTAGGCTGACTATCTTTTACAATCTCCGGTTAACAGCAGATAAATAATCCAAAAAAACTTGGTAGTTTTTGCAGAAAGAAAACTATATTCTAGTTTTGCATCAGTGTACTTTTGATATCAAAGGTCATTTATGAAAGAACATATAAATAAATTTATTTGATCTTGATTACACGATGGGTTCAAATCCATCTGAATGGATGACTATCCAGTCTGTTTCCAATGCACCTTTTTCCTTTTTAGCCTCAGTAGTTTTGGGGGGATCCCTGAGGCCCTTCAGAGCCCTGGGGGGGATGGGGTTTGAATATTCAATTGACCAAGGGGCTGGAGAGGGCATGGAAAAGGTCTAACAGAGGTGGGCAGAGGGGTGGAGAAGGTCGGGGTCTGCAGGGGGTCCTATCAAAGGATTCAAGGGACCTAAAGCGGTAAGAAGGGGAGATGGGAAGGAAGGTTCTCAGAAGAGCCATTTCGGGGACATCCCGTTTCCCAAAGGGGCCATTGAGACTTCACATTATCCTTGGGAAAGTCACGCCACCTAGAAAGGAAGCAGACAGAGTTGGCGGAGCAGGCAGTCATCAGGGGTTGGAGAAGGGAGTTTGCAGTGCACCGCGAGCTCCTTTGTTCTTAATTAGCCTGCCTGTACCTTGTGCACAGAAGCACCTGAGACGCTCACCGGCACTTGCTCCTTCCCCAGACTGTCCTCTTACAAACACAGATGTCTAGGCTCTACCCCACCCTCTAGAGCAGCGGTGGCCAGCCTTTCAGACCTCACGGACCACAGTGGTCGGCGGACCCGATTGGTGACTGCTGCTCTCAAGTATACTCAGTCCTCACCACACTGCAGGCTCAGGAGTCCTGCTCATCCGTGGATCCTGAGCTGTCGGTCAGGAGTGAAGACAAAGGCTTCCAAGGCACACACCTAGGGCCCTGGGCGAGAAGTGCGGGGGCCCAGCGGTGAACTGGATCCTCCCTGGGTCTCTCGCACACAGCTGTTAAAGAAAACCAGAGCTGGCCCTGGCCATGTGGCTCAGTTGATTGTGCATTGCCCCTTGCACTGAAAGGTTGAGGGTTCAATTTCTGGTTAGGGCACAATTGCAGGTGAGGGGTTTGCCAAAGGCAGCCAACCATGTTCCACTCTCACATCGATGTTTCTCTCTCTCCCTCTCCCTCCCATTCTCTCTAAAAATCAATAAAAAATATACTAAAACAAAACAAAACAGAGCTAGACAGTAGCTTAAGTGGGAAAAGCAGATTTTTAACCAGGAATGATTGCAACAGGGGGCAAGAGACCTGTCTACGATGGGGCTTATTTCCAAATACAGCAGGGACAAGGGGGGATTTATAGCCAGGGAGCAGGCTGGGGGTCAGTAGATGGAAAATTACTAAGAGGAAACCCCCCCATGTGTTCAGGGGGGTTCATGCTAACTAACTCCACAGGATTCCTGCTGAAGGCAGGCCAGGTGATCAGAAGACACCTGGGAAGGTGAGGATGAGGAATTTGATCAGATAGCCAGGGTGGGGGATTCTCCAGGAACTGGCGGAACAAGATTCTTGCTCTGGAGGACAAGACCCAACCCTGGACTAGTCAAAGAAAGAAGAAAGAAAGAAAGAAAGAAAGAAAGAAAGAAAGAAAGAAAGAAAGAAAGAAAGAAAGAAAGAAAGAAAGAAAGAAAGAAAGAAAGAAAGAAAGAAAGAAAGAAAAGGAGCTCAAAGGCCATGATGGAAGTTTCAAGGACATTTTGTCAGTTATAAGGGCTGTGCTTGGTTTAGAAAGCAGACAGCTGAGTAACACATTTTAGGAAAATGCCCTAACGTAAAATATTAAAAGTGTTCTAAACACATTTTGAATTAAAAGAGGAAGTTACAAAATGTGCTGGGTGGATAAGGATGGTGATGTATAATTTTGTACTTATCAGGAAGACACACCTCTTACACTCCTCCCACCACTGAGTGCACTGTCCCAAATATAGAAATGTGTGAAATGACGACCATGACCACAGGTTGGCCCAGGCCCAGTGGGCATCCTATATAATAAAAGCCCAGCAACCAAAATGGCAGAAAGACCAGAATGACCAGAGACCAGAACGACCATAGCCCCTCACCCCAGCCAGCCCTGCCCCCCAGCAGGGACTCCCACCCCAATCTGGGGCCCCCATCAGGACAGGCCGGCCGGCCCTCACCCATGCACTGGGACTCTATCCTATATAATAAAAGGGTAATATGCAAATTGACCCCAATGGCAGAAAAACCAGAATGACCGCTCAACCAGTCACTACAAGGTGCACTGACTACCTTCTGGTCCTTTTCCCAGTTGTCAGGCTCCAATTGCCTGGTGACAAATGGGGAACTGGGGGTGGGTGGTGGGGGATGCAGGCAATGCCAGGCTAAGGCCCCCACCCCGCCAGTTGCCCCACACACAGAGGGTAACCCACAGCGGGTGCTGGCCTGGTGAACAGGTGGGAATAGCAGACATCTCGGTCCTTTCCCCTGGCCATCAGGCTCTGATCACCCAATGGTGAACAGGGAACTGTGAGTGGGTGGCAGTTGAGGACAGGGCTGACTGCAGGCTGCTGGGGAAGATGGCCCTGATTGCAGGCCAAGCCTAAGGACCATACCCACACACGAATTTCGTGCGCCAGGCCTCTAGTATGAGTATCAGTAAGTTTTGCTAACCTTTTGTGATGCATATAACCTCCCAATGTCCCCACACCTGACAGCTGTCTGCAACACCCACAGAGCTTGTTTACAAATACAGATTTCTGGCCCTGGCCTGATTGCTCAGTGGGTTGAAGCGCTGTCCTGTATACCAAAAGGTTGTGGCTTCAATTCCCAGTCAGGGCATATACCTAGGTTGTGGGTCCCATCTTTAGTCAGGGCAAGTACTGGAGGAAACTGATCAATGTTTCTCTCCCACATTGATGTTTCCCTCCCTCTCTCTCTCTCTCTTTCTCTCTCAAAAATCAATAAAAATATATTTTCGCATAAGGATAATAAATAAACAGATTCCTGGTCCCCAGACCAGAGGTTCCTATTGGGCATGGAGATTTGTATTTAACAACAGGTAGTTCCAAAGCAGCCCATCTACCTGGCAGTCCCTCGGGGACCTTTAGGGTGCATCAGGTTCCACCTGTGCAGAGCTCTCCCCGTCCCCTGGGACTAAATTCCTAACCCATTCGGCCCCAGTGGAAAATGCAGGTGACAGTGGGAAGTTGTGCTCTGTGAGCTGGGGTCCCGAGGTCCCCCTGTATTAGCAGATGGGGCCTGAGATGTGTGATCCAGTCCTTTATGTGCAACATATCCGGTCCTCTGTGATCACTGTGATAGAGATGGAGTACAGCGGCCCAGAAAGACCCCAGGAGAATCTGTGGTGGAGCCTGGCCCACAGTGTCAGCCCACCACCATCCTGGTTGGACAGTAGCCTCCTGGTTCAACTCAAAACTCCTTTATCAGACATCCCATCCTCAGCACACTGTGGAGTGCTTATCTACTGTTCTGTCTCCTTCTCTAGACTGAGCTTGTTGAGGAAGAAATTTCTATTTTGTGGTTATTGTTCAATCTCCGTATCCTCAGGACCCAGCCAGGTGCTCCATCGGTGTGTGTTGAAGGACTGATGGTGGGTGTTTCAGTGAATGAATGACAGGTACTATCAGAGAGCCCGGAGAGGAACGATGACCTCTGCTGGGGAAGATGTCACCTGAAACAGGTGTCACCCGGAGGCAGCATTTGAGCCTGGCCTTGGTGGATAGGAGGGTTTTAGCTATCAGGGGGTGGGGCGGAGTGAGGGAGAGGAGTAGTTGGATGGGCATTCCAGGCTCAGGGCACAGACAAAGGCTGGAGGTGCAGCAGTATGAGGCCTCTGAAGGGGTTTGGGTCTCCCCACAGGTGCTGCTGCTCCCTCCTGAGAGCTCGCCAACGCTCTCCAAATAGGACCACTACCACCCCAGTGTCATCCCAGCCACACCCAGTGCGGTTAGTGCTTCACGGGCAGCCTGGGAAGAGTGGGAAAAGAGGGGTCACCTTCTGTCCTGGACACTGACCTTGGCCCTCAGGACCAAACCTTTGGAGTTCAAACCCTTGGGTTTCAGTTTCATGGTTCTCTTCATGGCAGGTACCACTTATTGTGTGCCTACTGTGTGCCAGCCACTACAGTGGGTCATTTGTGTGCACAATATCATCAAATATGTCCAACAACCTAGGGAGGCAGGTGTTATGAGCCCATGTGACGGCTGAGGTTTCTAGGAAGTGGCAGGATTGTTGAGGTTCCTGGGGGAGGCTCTTGCTGTCAGGGTGATGTGTGAAGTGGCATGGTCTCTCTGGCTAAGCAGATGTGAGCACTCCAGTTTCCTTCTCAGGCTGGTATGAGTCCCGGGAGGAAGTGCCAGAAGCACATCTGCAAGGTGACCAGAGCTGTCCCTGTATCTTCAGCAGCGTCTGGACGCATATAGTGGCTGGAAGCTCATTTTCAAGAGCAAGACATGGAGGAAGTCCACACCCCCTTTTGGACATTAGGGCACTGAGTTGTCTCCCCTGGTCTCCTGAGGATACCGCCTAGCATGGCAGTCTAATGGGGTGCCCATCCCTTCATCCAGCATAAGCCCAGACCAGGGAGACATCCATGACTGGGAGGCTGAAGGGTGAACCCAGTGCTTGTCCAGGCCACCTCCCCCACCCCACCCACAAAAGTCAAAATGCCATGGCCCCTATATTGCCTGCTCAGCTCCTCAGTTCCTGTTCCCAGGAGGGTCTGTGAAGTCTTTGAGGGCAGGGCCTATTCATTTGTTCATTCAATCACTCAGTCACTCAACAAACACATGTTGAGCATCTGCTATGTGGCAAGCGTGCTGTTGGGCACTGGGGAGCCTGCTGAATCAACCATGGTTTGGTCGGAGCAGCAGAACTCCTAGGGGATGCCTATGTGTAAAATAAGGGATTTTTTTATAGTGATTTTACTTTCCAGGATTGTGGGAGCCAGTAAAACAGTCTGCGTGAGGTTCTTTCTTTCTTTTTTAAAAATATATTTTTATTGATTTCAGAGAGGAGGGGAGAGAGAGAGAGAAACATCGATGATGAGAGAGAATCATTGATTGGCTGCCTCCTGCACGCCCCACACTAGGGATCGAGCCCACAACCCAGGCATGTGTCCTGATTGGGAATCAAACAGTGACCTCCTGGTTCATAGGTCGATGCTCAACCACTGAGCCATGCCAGACAGGCAAGGCTATTTCTTTCTGTGCTGGCACTGCTGCCTCAGGTCTTACAGCCCTAGTAGTAGGACGAACAGAACTGTGGAACCCCTGAGGGCAACCTGTGACCCCTCAGCCTCTCACCACGTCCAAGTCTCCAATAAGAGAAGCGAAGGAGGCCAACTGTCAGGATCAGTTTCAAACACCAGTCAACGACCCGTATTTCTAAGGCAACCTGCTGTTGGCTGTCTATGTGTCTGTGCTGTCTGCCTCCTTTTATATAAAGCTGCACCCAGGGAGGCATGTATGTCTGACCTGTACATTTCAGCATCTCCTTTGAAAGGAGGGCTATGCAGTTTTGAGAGAGATGACCTTCCTGCTGGTTCTCTTGCCGGCTAAGAGCGAGTCCAATAAAACAGTCAAGGAGACTGCCTCTTCCCGAGTTTCAGCCATCATTTCATCATTTCTGCCCCAGCTGTTCACAGCCCTGAGGGTGGATCCAGAGCAGTGGGCCTGGAGGGCCTCAGTGGGGTCCCCTCCACCGAAGATGAAGCCCAGAACCCCAGCCAGACTAACCAGCCAAGGACAGACTCCCAGGAGGCAGTGAGAGCAGAGAAGGAATGGAGCTGGTTCTCAGGTGGAATTCAGGGGGTGCTCCTGAGAAGCCCCAATATGGCTAAGTCTCGGAACCACTCCAGGTTTCGTTTTCTCTCTGTGTGGGCTGGAGTTGAAGACAGTGGTTTAGAACCAGCATCTGATGTCTGTGTGCTGTGTGGCTTTGGGAAAGTCTCCTAACCTCTCTGGGCCTCAGTGTCCTGGTGGGTAAAAGAAAGTTCTCCATGGACCCTTCCAGCTCAAACCCACGTCAGCTTGTAATGTTGTTTTCATAACTTCACAGCCTCCCTCATCCACAGATGTCTGTGAGCACGTGTCTGAATCCTGCTTCTCTGAGCTGGAATGCCCCAGGGAGAAGGGTCTGCTTACAGCCCCTTCCTGCAGAACTTACCAGCAAGACACCACCTTGCCTGCCACCTGGCCCTGAGGGAAGGGAGAAGACTGGGCTGAGTCTCTTCTCCACCCAGAATACTGCGATTGAAGAGAAATGGCATTAAGAGTGAAGCTCCCCATTTCCCCCACATACTTGTTTAAAAATGGATTCAGGATAGAGATCAGCCTGAGAATTGAAAGGTCCCAGGGTCGATTCCGGTCAAGGCCACATGCCCAGGTTGTGGGCTCAATCTCCAGTGGGGGCCTTGCAGGAGGTAGCCAATCCATGATTCTCTCTCATCGTGGATGTTTCTATCTTCCTCCCCCCCCCTTTTTTCTCTGAAATCAATAAAAATATATATTTTTTAAAAATGGATTCAAGAAATGGCTTTGATAAAAAAAAATTTTATGAGCAAATTGGACACTTGAGCCCCATTTTCTGTATGATGTTGTCAAATATAGACATGAGACTGCATCACACTTTTCTGAAACACCAGTTACATTTTAGGGTAATCAAGAAATCAAATTTTATTTTGAAAATGTTGAACATTGGCGCTTTTTAAATATAGATCCCATTTATCATGTGACTGCTTTGGGGTTTGTCAGTGGAAAGAAGCTGAAGGTCTTTTCGTGGGCGGGACTCCCCTTTGTTTGAAAATATGTCCTTTCTTCCTGCTGTCTCATATTTATTTGCAAATACTAGATGAGTTGGGGCTCTTAACATCCTTACTTGGTAAAAATAAACCCCATAGCTGAACCCTGTGGAAGAAAACATTCTGCTCTGTGAAATCCCAGAATCTCGGCATCTCTGGGTCAGCATCAAGGTGGCTTCGGGCTTCCCAATTTATATCACACACAAAAAATATGGTTTCTTTAAAAAAAAAAAAAAAAGCCCTGACCAGTTTGGCTCAGTGGATAGAACGTCGACCTGTGGACTCAGGGGTCCCGGG
>PVJC01020522.1:14046-29196 GCA_004026665.1 Murina feae
GGCCAGTGTGGCTCAGTTGGTTGAGTGTCGGTCTGTGCCCCGAACGGTGGCCGGTTCAATTCTGGTTGGGGCCCGTGCCTGGGTTGCGGCTCGATCCCCAGGCGGGGTGTGTGCAGGAGGCAGCCTGTGGATGTTTCTCTCTCACATCGATGTAGCTGGCTTTGAACATGGCCCCCTCTGGCCCGGAAGCCCAGGCTGGCATAACTGTCAAGCACCTTCTCTCCACCCCCTTAAGGAAAAATGAGACCCAATGCTTGGCTCCAGGGGACCCGCAAGATTTGAGGGGATGAACCCCAAAGAAGGCTTGACACTTATCTCAGAAAACCTTCTAGTTACTGATCCGCACCTTCTATCTCTCAGAGAACGTGGTTAACTTTGCGTTTCGTGGCCCAGTGGCAGCGAGAGAGGCACAGGCATCCCCACAGCAGAGGGATATGCCTGCGTGGTTTTTATTAGTCTTCAGGAGAAATGCTGTTTAATACACACATGGCAGATTTATGAAGTCAATTTAGCTTCCCTCGAGTAAAATTCTCTGGAGGGTGGCAGAAACTGGAGAGGAAATGCATCCCAGGAGAGTCTTCCTCCTGGAGACAGGCACCATCTTCAGGGGCAAGGACGACTGGCCTGGCGTTAGGAGTGAACCTTGACCTTGTCAAGTCCTATGACCAGTCACTCTCTGGGGAGTTCTCTGGAGAGTGAGGAGTGGCTACGGGGCTCCTCCAAGCCCAGTGGGCCATCAGGAAAGAACCAGAAGCCCGACCTGGGAACCCTCTCAGGAGCCCAGTACATCAGTGAGTCTTGTGTGGCAGGAGAAGGGGGCAAAAGTCATGGTCTGGAGGCACTCACTGAGGGTCACTAGGTGCAGAAGATGTTGGGAAAGTATTGGTAACTAGGGTTGTAGCTCTTTAGGTTTCTCCTCAGGCAGTAGGCGAGCCTCCGGTCACAGGAGCAGAGCTTCATCTGGCAGGGGGCGCCCAGCTCTGCAAACAGGATGCCAAATGCAGAATGAGGAAGATACCCTCTACGGACACTGACTCCCAGGCTCGCTTCAGGCAGGACTTGCTTCTAGGTTGAGCAGACCCCCCTCTCCTTCCTGGGCTGAGGGAGCACTCAGTCTGCTGAGGGGGGCACAGTGTCTGTACCCGGGGATGCATCGTCTGATGGAAAAGGCCCCGCTGTCCCGGGTGAGTTTCCACCCTGGGGAGACACAGCTCCTAGACTCTGGGAGCTCCAGGCTCATCAAGGACACACGTTGCCTCAGTCTGATGGCGGAGACAGCTCCCGCTCTGGAGGAACCCCAGTTTCCATAGAGACACCATATCCAGACTTAGCTTTGCACTCAGATGGACCTGAACTTGAATCCCAACTCTAGCTGTACGAACTGGCAAGCCTTTGTGTTTCAGTTTCCTCATCTGTAAAATGGAGAGACTAAACCTACTCACAGGGTATTTTTAGGAAGCAAGTAAAAGGAAGTATGCAAACATTTGGCACCTACCGAATACTCAATCTAAGACGTCAGATACAACTGCAATATTCTTGCCCCTTGTACTCCAAATTCTCTCCCCCTCCCCCAAGATAGAGGCTGGCTGACCTTTAGGGGCAGCTGAACTCAGGGCCAGCAGAGACCCAGGCTCTTCCAGTGGCCTGAATGGGAAGCCCCAGCCTTACCACAGGTGACCCGGCCCTGTGAGACTCTGTATTGGTAGGACTGTGTCCGGATGTGACAGCCTTTCTCCTCCAGCAACTCATAGCAGTGGTCATGTATCCAGCAGCACCTGTCAATGCAACACACGTAGATCCTGAGTGGAAGGGGCAGGCCATTTAAGCAGAAGCCACATCGGTGGGTGTGGTCTGGCAGAGAAAGAATCTAATAAGAATATGCCTCTCCTCTAGGGCTGCCTGCCATTGGCTAGCAGCTCACTGACCTGTTTTTTCCCCAAAAACTAAGGTGACCAGACGTCCGGCTTTTGGCGGAACAGTTCCGATTTTTAACAATTTGTTCGGCGTCCCGTGACATTTTTAAAAAGTCCCGATTTTTGGAAAGAGACATATGTACTACTCTTTGTAATATTTTAAGTAATAATAATAATAATAAAAAGAACCCCCTTGGTCAATAGTGTCCCGCTTTACCAATGTTAAAATCTGGTCACCTTATCCTAAATTCATGGTGAGACTACATTTCCCAATCTCCCTTGCAGGTACAAGTAGTCACATGATTAGGTTCCAGCCAGAGGAATGTGAGCAGAAGTGATGTACACTGCTTTCAGACCTACCCATAAGAACCTCACACATTATCCTCCACTTCCTTTCTTTCTCCACCTCAGCTGAATGAAGGTGATCCAGCCTAGGACTCTGAGGCCATCGGGGATAGCAGAGCCACAAGATGGAAGGGACCTGGGTCCCAAATCAACATGTTTGATTGAACTGTTATAAGATCAGAAAAGAAACTTCCAGTATGCTAGGTGTAGCAGGTTGCATTAAATTGTTTTACTTACAGAAAAGTTGAGAACATTATACACAGTGTTCCCATTTACTCCACATCCAGTTTCTTCTATTAGTAACATCTGATATTAATATGATACATGTGTTAGAAGTAACAAACCAATATTAACTAATTACCAAATAATCAAATTTAATAAAAGAGTAATATGCAAATTGACCGTCACTCTGAAACACCTAAGCCACGCCCCCAGCCCATCAGAGCAGCTGTATGCAAATTAACCCAGCCAAGATGGAGGCTGGCAGCCATGAAACTAGAGCAAACAGAAGGCTTCCATTGCAACTGCCTGCCTAGGCTGGCTGAGCCTCTGCTCACAGCAACAAAGTTTCAATTATAGAAGACACAGAGCTGAAGCAAACAGGAGGCTTCATAACCTGTCTAGGCCTCCGCTCAAGGTAACAAAGTTTCAATTATAGAAGATAAATAAACCCCAGAAACCTGATTCTAGCCAGCCTCTTTGGGACCTTGGGTCAATGGGAGCTGTGGGCAGCCTGAAAACAGCCCTCAGCCCCTCAACCAGGTTGGCCAGGTACCCCAGTAGAGACCCGAACCCTGAAGGGACTGTGAGCAGCCTGAAAACAGCCCTCAGCCCCTCACCCAGGTTGGCCAGGTACCCCAGTAGAGACCCGAACCCTGATGGGACTGTGGGCAGCCTGAAAATGGCCCTCAGCCCCTCACCCAGGGCCACACCCCATGGGGTGAGGGTCCCCACTGGGGGGCTTGGCCAGCCTGCAAACAGCCATCAGCGCCTCACCCAGACTAGCCAGGCACACCAGCAGGTGGACATCCCAGACTGCGAGAGGGCACAGGCTGGGCTGAGGGATCCCCCTGAGTGCACAAATTTTTGTGCACTGGGCCCCTAGTAATATATAATAATTGATTCATTCATTGTAAAAAGTTCATAACTTTTTCAGATCTCCTTAGTTTTTAGTAAGGTCCTCTTTTATGTTCCAGGATCCCCTCTGGGACCCCACAAGACATTGAGTCATCATATCTCTTTAGGCTCCTCTTGATCAAGGGCAGTTTCTCACTCTTTCCTTTTTTCAATGACCTTGACAGTTTTAAGGAGTACTGGTCAAGTGTTTCACAGGATGCCCTGATAGTGGGATTTCTCTGACATTTGTCTCATGTTATCTGTTTCTTTTTTTTGCTCAAATTGTCCCAGCTTTGGCCATTGGGAGCTCTTTCGGTTGGTTCTTGGGCTCCTTGGCATTTCCATCAATGTGGTGTCTGTTTGGGGTTTGTTTTGTTTTGTTTGAGCACTTCCTTACTTTCTGGTTTATAAGAAGCTCCAGGCTCATCCTGTTTCTTTCCTGCACTAGTCCTAGCATCAGCCATTTCTCTAAGGAGCCTTGGTTCCTGGGAGAATATTAGAAACCAGATCTGGACACTAGGTGTTGCTTATTTCTACTGAGAGGTTGTTTCTTGGAGGTCCTCTCAGCTGATAGAATATGTGTGTGTGTGTGTGTGTGTGTGTGTGTGTGTGTGTGTGTGTAAGTATGTATATACTAGGGGCCCGGTGCACAAAAATTTGTGCACTTGGGAGGTTCCTCAGCCCGGCCTGTGCTCTCTCACAATGTGAGACCCCTCGGGGGATGTCCACCTGCTGGTGTGCCTGGTCAGCCTGGGTGAGGGGCTGATGGCTGTTTGCAGGCTGGCCAAGCCCCCCAGTGGGAACCCTGACCCATGGGGGTGTGGCCAGCCTAGGTGAGGGGCTGAGGGCCATTTGCAGGCTTTCAGGCTGCCCACAGTCCCTTCAGGTTTTGGGTCCTTACTGGGATACCTGGCCAGCCTGGGTGAGAAGCTGAGGGGCGTTTTCAGGCTGCCCACAGTCCCTTCCAGATTTGGGTCCCTACTGGGGTACCTGGCCAGCCTGGGTGAGGGGCTGATGGCTTTTTGCAGGCTGGCCAAGCCCCCCAGTGGGATCCCCCATCCCATTGGGGTGTGGCCAGCCTGGGTGCGGGCCTGAGGGCCATTTTCAGACTTTCAGGCTGCCCACAGTCCCTTCAGGTTTTGGGTCCCTACTTGGGTACCTGGCCAGCCTGGGTGAGGGGCTGATGGCTGTCTGCAGGCTGGCCAAGCCCCCCCCAATGGGGTCCCTCACCCCATTGGGGTGTAGCCAGCCTGGGTGATGGGCTGAGGGGCGTTTTCAGGCTTTCAGGCTGCCCACAGCTCCCATTGACCCAATGTCCCAGCAAGGCTGGCTGGAAGCAGGTTTCTGGGGTTTTTTTATCTTCTATAATTGATACATTGTTCCTTTAAGCCGAGGCCTAGGCAGGTAATGAAAGTAAGGAAGCCTCCTGTCTGCTTGGCTTCTATAATTGAGACAATGTTACAAATATGTTGTGCCTGGAGCCAGGAGAAACCCAGCGGCCAGCAAACAGTTTTACTTCGGCTGCAACAGAAGCTGCCTGTTTACTCAGTTCTGTGAGTTCCAGCCTCCATCTTGGCTGGGTTAATTTGCATACAGCTGCTCTGATTGGCTGGTGAGCGTGGCTTATGCATCCCAAAGAAGCAGTCAATTTCAATATTACGCTTTTATTAGATAAGATGTTATATATGTATGTGTGTGTTTCTGTACGAGTCTATATTAACCCCATGTAATATACATGTATACATATTTCTATATGTAACCATCTGCATCTGTATTAAGCTAAACTGGAGTTCATATTGATGTCTCCAACTCTAATCCACCACCACACAGGTCATTCTAGCTTCCTGTCCTTGCTTGTCTGAAAATTCCCCCTCCAGCAGCGAGGAACTCGGCTCTAACCATCTGCCATCCACTCCCTGAATTGTCTCACCCCATCATACATGTCTAGCAGTTTCTCTCCCATCGCTCCTGTTCTGGAACTTCTACACTTCCCAATCAAGATGTGAAAACTGGTCCCCTCCCTCTTAAAGCCATTATGACTGCCTCAGCCAAAAAGAAGGACCAGCATGCAATTCCTGAGGCTTAGTCATAAAAATGCTAAACTCTTTTGTGTTGTAGCCTTGGGACATTCACTCTTAGAACCCAAGAGTCACCCTGCTGTGAGGAAGTCCAAACAACCTTGGAGAAACCTGAGGAGAGGAATGGAGGCCCCCAGCCCCAGCCCCATCTGAGCTCCCAGCCAGCAGCCAGCGACCACGTTGCCAGCTATCGGCGTGCACCATCTGTGTAATGACTCATCCAGCCTCAGTCAAGCTGCCCAAGCTGAAGATGGGTGGCACAGAGACAAGCCACCCCACCAAGCCCTGCCCAAATGGCAGATTCTTAACAAATCAATGGTCATCGTCACTTTAAGCCACTACATTTTAGGATGGTTGTTACGTAGCAACAGACCATCTGATACATTCGGCCGCTGAGATTTGGAGAGTTACGAGATGCAGCGTGGGCAAGTCAGTTAACCTCTCTGACACTCAGTTTTCTTATCTATAAAATGGTGCTTCAATTCCAGAAATGACATGGAATTAGAGGAGGTAATGTGGGTGCAGAGCCTGGAGCACGAAGGGCAGTCATGGTAATCAGCTCACCAATCAGTAACATCCTTGGGGGTCCCTCGACCGCCCCAGCCACAGTAACAGCCGTAGAAGCCATAGTTCATCAGGGCATTCTTCCCCGTCACCTTCTCAATCATGGACTTCAGTTCTAGCAAGCCGCCTGACACAGTGGGCACACCTGCAAGACAGCCCTGGCTTTCCCAGCATGCTCCTGCCTTTCTCCCACCCCGGGCTTACAGGGGCCCAGGTGTCTCTTTTTCCTCCTCCCCATCAGTGGGAGAGGGACAAGGAAGGTGAGGGCAAGCAGCCTAGAGAAGTGGTTGTATGACTGGACTTGGAGAACAAGCAAGCCTGGGTCCAAAACACAACAGTGCTGCTGGCTCACAGTATGATGCTGCGTAGGCCACTTATTAGGATCTCTCGGATCTCACATTCCTCAATTTCCTAAAATGAATGCCTGCCTTTGGGAGTTGTCATGAGGGTTAAACTAAGGTTAAAGGATGTAAATTTCCAGCACAGTGGCAGATCCATACTAAGTGACCAAGAAACATTAGGTATATATAATATGGTATCTGTATGAAGCTGACTAATGGGCTCTTCCTTTATCTCCTAACAATACACACCTTTCTCCTCCCGCTAACACCATCCTATATAATAAAAGCTTAATATGCTAAGTGTCTGGTAGTCTGGTCAGTCATTCAACCAATCAAAGTGTAAATGCTAATGATATGCTAAGGCCATTCAACTGTGCACTGACCATCAGGGGGCAGACACTCTGACCAGTAGGCTAGCTTGCTGCTGGGGTCCGGCCAATCGGGACTGAGTGAGATGAGACAGACACACCCTTGAGCCCTCCCACAAGTCCCTCCCCGCTGGCCAACCTCCCGCATCCCTCCCCGGCCCTGATTGTGCACCAGTGATGCTCCTAGGCCTGGTCTGTGCCCTCTTGTGATCTGGGCTGAGGACCCCTCAACCCCCAATTGCACGAATTTTGTGCATCAGGCCTCTAGTTTAGAACGTAAGAATCTTCAAGCAGTGTGGACCCCTTGGAGCTCTCTGAAGCCAGCTCCCTCATCATGCAGATTAGGAAATTGAGGCCTAGAGGGAAAAGGTGGCTTGTGCAGGGCTACACAGTGAGCCAGAGGCTCGAGGCCTCACACTCCTATAGTCTCCAGGGATTCAGAGACATCAAAAAGCAGGGCAGCCTGTCAGGGGCTGCAGGAGAGCCTCTAGACAGACCCCGACCTGCATGCTATGCAGTTACTTCCAGCTGGGAGGTGGCAGCAGGTGGGCTGCACACAAAACCTGGACTGGCCTGAGCAGAGAATGGCCAGGAATCCCAGGGTGGGGGTACTTGTTTTTCATTTTGTTGTGCTTTAGCCCCCGCTTTATTTTATTTTGTTTTGCATCAAACAAGCAAACAAAAAAAAAAAATCTGCCTCCTGCATTTACAAACCATGTAGTCTCCCTTGAGCACAACCCTAACTCAATACCCGCTAGATCCTGCCACAGACCTGCTGCCATGACTGAGAAAACAGAGTCTGGGAGAGGCAAAGTCTTCCGCTGACGTCTACGCAGCACATGCAGAGCCCAGATACAAAGTTAAGTCTCTACAGCCTCAAAGACTAGTCTCCTTGCCACTACCCTGTTGTTCCTAGAGGTTAGAAGTCACAAGTTCAAAGGTCAGGGGGGCCAGCACTTACTGCAAGCCAGGAACCAAGCCAGTGTGAGGATCCCCTTCATCTCTGAAGTTCTAGAAAAGAAAACACATGCCATGTCATACTTATCAGGAGATGTTCCACAGCCCATCAAACCCTGCCCTTGGCTCCCCACCAAGCCTTACCCTCTCATGCTGGTCAATACATGGGCAACCCCAGTGAGAAAAGGTGCCCACTCCGCAAACACCTCAAGGAGTTGATCTAAGGGGGTCCCTAGGGGCAGAGGCCATATTGTCCCCAACAGAGATGGGAGAGATCTGTCCTACCACAAATGCACCCACTCAATTGCCCCTTCCGCAGAAAATGGCTAAAAGTAACCAGAGGAAGAGGTGGGATTCTTAAATGGATGGAAATTTGATGGCACAAGTGAGGGGCAGGAATTGGCACACCCAGACCCTATCCTTCCACAGCAATCTTTCTCCGCTGCTTCCTGGAGCTGTGACCGGAGAAAGAGGGCAACTACCATGTACTGGGCACCTACAATGTGCCAGGCTCTGTCCACTGTCTCAACCCGCCGATGGCCCTGGCAGGTGACAACTGTTAGACTTGCTGGCACGGTGTCTGTCCCTGCAACAGCCATTTGTCGAAGGAGAGAATGCCAGTTGCTGGTTTTTACAGACAAGGAAACCCAGGCTCAGAAAGGGGAAGTGAGCAGCCCAAGGCTTCAGCTCAGGAATGGGGTTCAGCCCTTGTGTGGGAGCTACGTTGCTCCCTTTCTACATCTTATGATGCTTTGACATCTCGGGGGGCCTTGCTGGGCTGGGAAGAGTCAGCCCCTCCCAGGACTAGCTAATTCCTAGAGATAGTCAGTGGCTGGTGTGTGAGCACACCTTTCACTCATATGCCAGCCAACCAATCCTAACCCTCCTTGCCCAACCACCTGTATTTAACACTCATGCTCCCAGCCAATATTTCCTCTGCCCTAAGTCACCTGAGGGCCAGGAGAGACTGCTAGGAGCCCCTTGAAATTATTCAAGATAGTCGACCCTAAACTGTCCTTTCTTGTAAAAAACACAGTAAAGACTCTGGACCACGCTTTCGCTCATCTGGCCTCCTGGTCGACCCGGTGCTGCCCAAGCGGCCCTGCATGCTGTGGCGTGTTGCCTTCTCTTCGAAACTGAGTAACAAGCTCTCTTTTAAACGGGGTGTCTCCCAGCGCATTTTAGAACAACACCTTTGACCCAGGCTGGGGGTGTGGGTGCGAGGCCCCAGGCAAAGGGGCCTGAAAGAGAACAAGCTGTACAGAGAAGGTGGCAGAGGCACTGAACCAGCCGCCTGGGGGTGGGGAAGGGCGGGGAAGGTGGCCCTCATGAAGCCCAAGCAGGCCCCAGGAGAAGGATGTGGGCTTGGCTATTTTTATCAAGTAACCACAGCGGGAGTGAGTGAGCCAGGAGGTAATGCTGGAGTGGAGCGGCAGCTGCGGTAATGAGAGGTGGAGAGAGTGGAGACAGGCAGCCTGACAGAGCAGGGCACCGTGAGGGCTGGGGGGTGGCCGGGTCACTGCACACACAGGCCCTCCAGGTCCACAGGCAGCAGCTCCCTCTACTCCCCCCACCACCTCCCCAGCTCCCAGGACCCCGTCCGTCGTGTCTTCCCCAGTTAAGGACGACAGCACCAGCCCCACTGTCGGGAAGGATACCTGGGACCTCCTTGCAGTCCATGGGGGAAGCAGTGGAGGGCCAGACTCCCTCTCACAGGCCCTCTCTGTGCCCGACCCCTCCACCCTCAGGTAAGGCACCCCCCAGAATGAGATTCCTCACCAGTGAGACCTTCTCTCTGTCCTCTGCTCAGGCCTGGAGAAGAGGCAGGGTTTGGGCTGATCTGGTTTTAAGGGCCTCCCCGCCTGCCTCCCACCCCTGCCTCCCACCCCTGCCAGCTCCAGGAGGAAGCCTTACGTCTCCCCTAAGACCCCTGGGGAATTTTCCTCCCTGTATTCAGAAACAGCTACTTCCTGAAGCACATCACGGGGCCTGGGTGGCTTCAGGAGGGATATTGAGTTCCATCTAGCTGGGGCCACCCACGGTCCAGGGCCCTTCCCCATCAAGGCCCGGGAATCTGGAATCCCCCTCTGGGCCTGCCACCTCCCCCCCCCCCCTTCCCGGGCCACACCAGGTCTCTGTCAAGGCCTCCAGCCCACGCTCCTGCTCAAATTTCATTCGGTCTCTCTGGGCCTCGTCCCAGGGACAGCCAGGACAGCGGGTGGCACCCCCTCTGACTCTGCCCCATTCTCTGCCTGTTACTCCCCATCTGCCAATCCCAACTCTGTCCTGTTCGGGAACCAGTGAAAGCCCCTTCTGGAGTCGCAGAAAAATGTTGCCAAGCACAGCTGGCACCCCTTTTTTGCACCTGACTCTCTACCAAATTGCCACATTTCTTCCCTCTGAGGAGGAGAAACCGCCACCTGGCAATGAGAGAAATGCCAGCTGGAGTGGCCCCCCTCAGTAGCTGTGTGACCCCGGGCAAGACACCACACTTGTTTGTTTGTTCCTGGGACGTATGACAGTAATGACCGCCTGAGGGGCTCAGGTAGAGGAATGCCCTCCTGAGAAGTAAGGCCAGTGGGGAGGGGTGCGGGTCAGGGGTTCACATCACAGGCTCTCCAGGGTTCACCTTGCAGCTCCAAGTCCTGGGTTCAAATCCTGGCTTCCCACTCAGCTATTTCACCTCAGGGCTGATGGTCGTTCTCTTGCCGCAGGGAGTGATTGGGATTAAATGATTTAATGCATTTGTAACAGAGAAGTGACCAACACGTTCACAAATGCATAGCCTCCTAGAGTGTTCTCACAAGGACATGGGTAGCTGTCATTACTCTCCATCCTCCACTTCTGCTGATCCCTGCTCCCCATCCTGACCCCCACATACACACACTGAGGAGAAGCAGCTGTGCCCGCCCTCCTGTCCCCAAAGCCCCTCCTTTGGGCCCGCATGAACCCGTCTCTTCCTGGGACAGACCCCCCTCACCCCCCCCCCCCCCCCCCCCCCCCCCCAGGAACCCTGTGAATTCAATTTAACACAAAAAGTACCCACTAGGAGTCTTTCTGCGTGCCAGGCACTGCTGTGGACCCACTGTGAACAGGGCTGCCTTTCTGGTTGGGGGAAATAGAGAGAGTGCAAAGGCATCAGTCACGTAAATGCATATACAACATGTCCATGAGCAATAGCCGCTGTGGGGAAACTCCTCCTTCTGTATGTTTATTTCTCTTTCCCACCCATCCCCCCCTCTGCCTGCAGGCACACAGGAGCTGGCCATTCAAAACCAGACGACAGAAGCCAAAAAAGGGAAAACATCCCTTACCTCTGCTGACCTCTCTCCAGTTCCTGTTTCCTCTAAAAGCCCAGTTTCTGGACAGAGAAGCCTCCACTTGCTCCTCGCCCACACCCTTCTGAACGCTTTGCTGCCCGGCTCCGACTGCGTCCCCCAGCCGGCTCTCAGGGGCCCCCCACAGCCTGGCATTGCCCAAGCCTGGACTTCACCCCCTCAGTCTCTCGGGCACTCCATCCCGCTGACCATCTCCTCTTCTCAAAACTCTCCCTCTGGCTTCCAAGGGACCGCCCTGTCAACTGCGTTCCTGCTACTCAGCTCCTGTCTCTGTCGGCCCCCAAATGCTGGTGTTTTCAAGGAAGTCTAAAAACACCCCCCACCCCCTTCATCTCTCCAGGGGTGAGCTCATCTGAGGTCAGGGATGTGGGTCTTATTTCCCTGCAGACTCCAGGAGCCTTTGTTGGCTGAGCAGCGTCTGGCACTAGCTCTGACTCAACAATAACACCGGGTGAACAAGTGATTGAATGTATGAATGGAGAGAGAGCACAGTGTTGGGTCAAGGAGCCTGAGCTTCAAGTCGGACAGAAGTGGATTCAAACCTGGGTGTCATTTCTGACTGCCTGTGCCACCGACCTCCTCAGGTCTCGGCTTAATCCTCTGTGAGGCAGGACAATAATGAAACCTGCTTCATTTTGTAATTTTGATAATTCAATGAGGCGAGGCAGGCTGAGGGGCTCAGTGCAGTGCCTGGCACCCAGCCGGTGCTCAGTGAAACGTCACGATTATAAATAGTATTACTGTTGTGAATTTCCACTAACACTGAGAGCTCCCTGAGGGTAGGCACGGTGTCTGCTTCATTTCTGTACCCTCCACACTTGGACGTAGCAGGTGCTCAGTTAGGTTTGCTGAGTGAATGCATGACTTCTCTGGCTCTAGCTTCCATACTCACCCCACTGCCCCAGCTGGCACTTCAAATATAATTTGAATTATTATCAAATTTAAATATCAAGTGGGTATTTGAATATCAGGCAGATATTTGAATTTTAATAAGTTTACTGTAATTAATGCTATATCAATTACTAGATGCCCCATGCACAAAATTTGTGCATTTGGGGGGTTTCCCTCAGCCTGGCCTGCACCCTCTCACAGTCCGGGAGCCCTCAGGCAATGTCTGACTGCCACACAGGCAGGAAAGGCAGGAAAGGCTGCCACAGAGGCTCCATGAGCAGCGCTTCCCCTGTGGGAGTGCGCTAACCACCATGGGGAAGCTCCTGCATTGAGTGTCTGCCCCCTGGTGGTCACTGCATGTCATAGCAATTGGTCGTTTGGTCAATTTGCATATTAGCCTTTTATTATATAGGATATATTTAAATAAATATAGTTTAAATTCACATACCTGCCTGAATTCTAGCTCAGTGGCCCACAGGAACCCCAGAACTAAATTCACTGTCTCCCTCACCATCCAGCACCTCAAAGCTCCCCTCTCTCTGGTAATGGATCCAGTCATTCACACATTATCAATTAAAACACCCCAACCAGAGTAGAAGATTGTTGAGGGCAGGATTCTTCTCTAACTCATTTCTGATCCCAGAACCTAGAACAACTGCTGACCCCTGCTAGGTCCTCACAAAATATCTGTGGAGTGAATTAAGTGTCCCATAAGCATGCTTGTTCTCTGCCCTTGCTGTGTCTGTCTTATGCAGTCTCGTCCTGGAGCTGAAGCCCACGGAGGGCAGCCATAGACAACTGGACAACCTCTAGCCCTGGGACCCAAGCTACTGAAACACCCCCAGTCTTATCAAATGGTCATAACCCCCAGGAGGCCGGCACATAGAACAGCATTGCCTGAGGCTCACTGGGAGAAAGTCTACATTGAGTCCTCCTCCAGAAAATTTCTCCTGATTGCTCCTTCTCTAAGAAGCTTGCCTATCTCTATCACACATACTGTCTGCTCTGGTACTTCCTGTTGGAGAAGATTACAAGGCTGACAGCTCAAGAAGGAAGGAAAAGAGTTCAGTATTTGATGAATGTCTGCTGGGCCACAAGTTCAAGGCAAGTTCAGCATTTGTTATCTTTAATCCTCACAAAATCTTGTGGGCATTATGACCCCATTCTGTAAGTAAGTAAACTGAGGGCCAGATGTTAGGTAGTTTTCTCAAGGCCACAGCTAGTAAAAGGTGGACCCAGAATCTTAAGCCTGAGCTATTTGTCACCCAGATCCATGGTCTTTCCAGTACTGAAATGTGTTGAGACCCAATAAAGACATATTTATTAGGATCTTCACCAGAAATATGACCAAAGTGACACACGATTTCTTTACAGACAAAATGGAGAAGTGAGGAGAACCAAGATGGCGGCATGAGGTATATACCTAAGTGTGCAGCCTCCACAACTACATTATAAAAATACAACTATACAGATAAACGGCCATCCTCCAGAACCAAGGGAGGGGAAGCTTTACAACTAGAAGGCAAAAGAAGGAGTGCAGTGAGACTGAGTAGAAGCTCCCGGCACCAAAACTGAGAGGTACGGACGTGGAACAGAAGCGGCGGTGTGGGTGAAAGGGTGGCGGCGGCTGGGCCTGGGTCCGCAGCTTGGAAGGAGATTATAAACTCCGGGGTCGCACTGAATGTGATGTGGGCTGTAGGGCAATGGGGCGGAAGACCAGTGGCATTCTAGCAGTGCTGTTCGCAGTGATCACTGATGCAGGGACTCAGGGTCGAGGAGCCAAATCCGGGAGAAGCTGCAGAGTCAGCAGAGGGGCAGCCATTGTGGGTTGTTCTGCCCTGGTGATTCTGAGACCCCGCCCCGCCCCACCTACAACCCCGCCCAAGCTGTGCGTCTGCCTGCCTTCAGCATAACCTAAAGGTCTGCAGCTGGGACAGAACTCCAAAAGATCTAAACCCCAAACAACGAGGAGAAAGGCCTATAGGTCATTTCCTCCCAGTGATACCTCCCAGTGATAACTACAACAAGACTGTGCACCCAGCCTTCAAAGGCGTACAACAAGAGTGTCCACTCCAGGTGATTGGGGAGGTTGAATCACTGGGCCCTATAGGACACCTAGCACATAAAGCCACCCTATCAATGAGCAGCCAAAACACGGAGACTAAGAAACTAGTCACAAATGACTGAAATAGAGGAACGCAAACAACTGGATATAGAGTTTAAAACCACGGTTATTGGGTTTTTCAAGAATTTTCTAGAAACCACTGATAAAATTGAAAAGGACCAGCTAGAAATTAAGCATACACTGACTGAAATAAAGAATAATATACAGAGATCCAACAGCAGATGAGAGGATCGCAAGAATCAAGTCAAAGATATGAAATATGAAGAAGCAAAACCCACCCAGCTGGAAAAGCCAAAAGAAAAAAGAATCCAAAAATATGAAGATAGTGTAAGGAGTCTGTGGAACAACTTCAAGAGTACCAACATCAGAATTATAGGGGTGCCAGAAGAAGAGAGAGAGCAAGAAATTGAAAACCTATTTGAAGAAATAATGACAGAAAACTTCCCCTACCTGGTAAAAGAAATAGACTTCCAAGCACAGAGAATCCCAAACAAAAGGAACCCAAGAAGGACCACACCAAGACATATCATAATTAAAATGCCAAGAGCAAGACAAGGAGAGAATCTTAAAAGCTGCAAGAGGAAAACAGTCAGTTACCTACAAGGGGGAACCCATTCAACTGTCAGCTGATTTCTCAACAGAAACTTTGCAGGCCAGAAGGGAGTGGCAAGAAATATTCAAGGTGATGAACAGCAAGAACCTACAGCCAAAATTACTTTACCCAGCAAAGCTATCATTCAGAATTGAAGGTCAGATAAAGAGCTTCACAGACAAAAAAAAGCTAAAGGAGTTCACCACCACCCAACCAGTATTATATGAAATGCTGAAAGGTATCCTTTGAGAAGAGGATGAAGAAAAAGTAAAAATAAAAACTATGAACAACAAATACATATCTATCAACAAGTGAATCTAAAAATCAAGTGAATAAAAAAATCTGATGAACAGAATAAACTGGTAAATATAATAGAATCAGAGGCATAGAAAGGGAGTAGACTGACAATTTTGGGGGGTAAAGGGTGTTGGGGGTGTGGGAAGAGACTGGACAATAATCATACACCTATGGATGAGGACAGTGGGGGTGGGGCGGTAAGGACAGAGGGTGGGGTGGGAACTG
>PVJC01020523.1:0-29103 GCA_004026665.1 Murina feae
ACTGGTTCCACCCCTGCCCCTCCAATCCCAGCTCCACCCTTGCCCAGGCCTGTAAGGTCTGGCCGAGGATGCAGGCCTGGGCAGAAGACCCCCAAACCCCTCCAATCACCAGCTTTACAGAGCCCAGGCCTCTGTGATCATTGGCTCTGATCCTGCCCCCTGCCATCACTGGCTCTGCCCTTGCCCCACTGGCAACCTCTGGTCAAGGCTGCAGGCCTGGGCAGGGGACCTCCAGGCCCCTCTGATAGTAGGCTCCACCCTTGCCCACTACAGCCTCTGATCAAGGCTACAGGCCTGGGCAGGGGACTGCCAGACCCTTGTCATTGCAGGCTCTGCTCCTACACCTCCTATCACCAGCTCTGCCCTGCCCAGGTCCTGAGATTGACAGCTCCATCCCTGCCCCACTGCAGCCTCTGGCTAAGGCTGCAGACCTGGGCAGGGGACCCCCAGACCCCCGCTTTGCTGGCTCCACCGGTGCCCAGACCTCTGTGATTGCAGGCTCCACCCCTGCCCCTCCAATTGCTGGCTCTGCAGAGCCCAGGCCCCTGTGATCCCCGGCCTTGCCCCTGCCCTGGCCTTATGCCTGGGTAGGGCACCCTCATACTTCTCTGATCACTGACTCTGCCCCTGCCCCCTCCAATCATCGGCTTTGTCCTTGCCCATGCCTGAGGCCTCTGGCGAAGGCCTTTGGCCTGGGCAGGGAACCCCCAGACCCCTCTGATCACCTGTCCCGCCCCTCGGGCCCCCTGCCTCCCCTGCCACCTGCCTGGCTAACAAGCCTTACCACTCTGTGGTGGGGTTGAGCCGGATTGGGCGTCGCCATCTTGTGGCTATGAGGGTGGCCATGTTTGTGACAGAGTGATGCCAAATTTGCATATTACTCTTTTATTAGATAGGATGCGGCTATCAGTGCCACCATCTTGTGGCTATGGAAGCAGCCATCTTTTGGCTATGGAGGTGGCCATCTTGTGTTTATGGGGACAGCCATCTTTGTGATGGAGTGACACCTAATTTGCATATTACTCTTTTATTACATAGGATGTGGCTATGGGTGCCACCATCTTGTGGCTATGGGGGCAGTCATCTTTGTGATGTAGTGATGCTTAATTTGCATATTGCTCTTTTATTAGATAGGATAAGCTAAATTCTTATAGTTATGCATGAAAATCAAATGTTGCTGTCAGTGCTCTTTATGACATCTTTGTTCCAACCTGAGTTAAAAAAAAAGTTTAGAAAGAACCTGTAAGAGCCATTTAGCATATACTATAATATTTAAATTTTTATTCTCTTAAAAAATCAAAATTAAATTGAAGGCTTCACAATGATTACTACCTAAGTTTTTAAACCTTAAACTATTCATATTGTCTTTTTTTTTCTTTTTCCTTAAAGAGCCTTATTCCCTCTTATTTTATCCTTCCTAGGGATGGAAAACACTTTGTTATATTCCTTTTTAATTTAAATCGTTCAATAAAAGACTCAATAACTTATGTTTTATTAAACTATCTCAACAGATTTCTCCTCTCCAAAGTTAAATGATCTTATTTTTTTTTTTTTACTTTTTCTCAGAGATCTTATTTTTCAATCTATATTTTATTCCTTTTCATTTCTGCTATATTCCCTCCCCTGTTCCCATATGATCCTAAGAAACAGCCTCCTCTCAGAAATCAAATCAGTAAGAGGGGTACTTTTTCTCATGCCTTAAAACATGGCCTCTTTAGTGGTCACCAAAAAAAAAACCAAAGGTTCACTACTCGTTCATCATTACAACAAATAAACACAATTAAACAACTTGAAAAAAATAAATAAATAAAAATAAAAAGTAAATTGTTACAAAAATCAGTCTTGACATCATCCCCAATTAACTGTAGTTGGTACTTGGTTTTTCCAAGACTATGAGGCCGGTGAAGGTTGCTGCCTACCTCTTTTCTCAGGACTCCACTGGCCATCTATCCCAATTTCTGGAGTTCTGTTTGCTTAAGCACTTGATTTTTTACATGTAGTTGTTACTCTGATCCCTGTTAATATAATAGCTCTCTTATCTTTGGGCATCACATTTTCTGAGGGAAAATTCTCTGAAGAAAATTCTCTGAAAAACACACACACACACACACACACACACAAATACTTCAAATGAAAGAATATACCTCTGATAGAGTGTCAGGTGGTAGGGTAGATTTTTTGAGCAGATGACCTTTCCCATTTCCCTCAAATTTAAACTACCTGCCTAGTAGCTTGGCCTTGATTCCAATGTATATTTATTCCCTGGATGTTGAAAAGCTAGGTTGGGAGAGAGACATACAGTAAGTGGCAAGATATATGATTTTATTTTGCTTCACGTTATATTAAAAAAACAAGAATAATAAGAGTGTCTGTCTCATACAGTTATTGTAATGATCAAGGAGATGTACTAGTATGTCTAAGGATCTTAGCCTAGTTGTTGACAATTTATTACTGTCTTATTATCATTGTCATTAGCATTACCACCACTATCACCACTCACATCACTCCCAGATTCCTACTGTAACAGAATAACATTATAACCTCTTGCTAAGGCAACTACCAGCCACTAGCAAAGGAGGAAAAGAGGACACAGGAATCCCAGTTGTATTCACTGCTTCCTACTCCTACACTAATCCTCATGTCTCTGTCCCTGTTTCTACAGGTACCTGTAGGCTTGGTTGGGCCTATTACTGTGCTGGAGGTGGAGCAGCTGCAGCCATGTTGATCTGTACCTGGCTCTCTTGCTTTGCTGGAAGAAACCCCAAACCTGTTATGTTGGTGGAGAGCATCATGAGGAACACCAATTCTTATGGCATGGAGCTTGACTACTGCCTCAAGCTTTGAGCTTTGGCAGAAGATTGGAAAGGGTGGGAAAGAGGATGGAAGGGAGCCTTGAAAAGAGGTACTAAAACTAGATCAGCTGCCACCTACCTGTCAGCAGTATAATCTAGAGTTGCATGCTTTTTAACTCCCTAGTCATTCATTTTCACTTTCCCTTAAGCCAGTGGGTCAGTGACTACTTACAAAATTCATCAAGAAATATGATTTTTCTCAAATGTTTACCTAGCTGGTGAGTACTCACTAGCTCCCAAGTCCCAAAGTATTCCTTTATGGAAAATAAGGAGAAGATCCTAACTTGAAATGTAACTGCACAAGGCTAGGTAAGAACACTAGAGCAGGAAGGAAAAGGAGTTGAACAGAGCTGGTTCCTGCCATTCCATTCTTATGGCCCTCCCCCTAGTATTGATTGCTATCTATAAAATGCCACTGATCAAATATTTGAGACTTTCTCAAGACTATACCTTGACTCTTACTCTTTTATCTGGTCTCTTTTCCTTTTCTTTTGTGGGAAAGTTTGTGGTGAGGGTGATTCTCAATAAGGAAAATATTAACCAAGTATACTTACTTATAGTCTAAGACCATTTCCTCATTATGCTTTAGAATATTCATGAGTTCATTTTGTGTTTTGACTTGGTGACTGGCATTAAAATATAGTAGCAAGTATTCTCTAGTCCTTTCTAGATTCAGAAATGGTGTTTATTAAATGTTCTGAGCATATAATAGCATTCGTTGTGCACTCAATAAACATGATTTTATGATGATGATGACAAGAATGTTTCTGCTGACTCCTTATTAAAATTTCTATCATAGTTCATTTTTACTGACTAAGAAATACACAGTGGCCTTAGACCCTGTAGTCATTCCTACCATGATATAAGTTTCTCTGCCTATTTCAAAGACTGCTCATCAAATGTTTTCCCCTCCATCTGGGATGAGCTAGACATAAAAGAACACAGCCTTGATGTCACCAAGGGCTGATGTATTTTTAGGCCTGGTCACCATCCCAAATGTGCTCCAGACTGATGGATGGTACAGAAGAACTAGTCGCTCAGGGACAGAATTTGTCTCTCCCCCACACCCAACTAATTCAGGCCAGCTCTACTGTTCCATAACCATAACTTTAGGGATTAGGCTGAGCCCATGACACAAAAGGCCAGATCATCTGTTTTTATTTTGAATTATTCCAGACTGTTGGGGTACAAGAAACTCTGTTGTTATTGTCCATTGAGGTTAGGTTTCTTTGGCACAAAGCATGTCAGAGAAAGGCAGAGAAAGGACCTTGGGGGCATGAGGGACAAAATGGAAAATAGCAGCTCAGTGAGTATTCTTAGTTCCTGATGCTACCAATACCTAACCCACTGCTTCCCAGGAAGTCAATTCTTTGCTGCTCTCCACGGCCCAGATACCTAATCACCTGTGAAGTAGTTGTACTCTAGAGAAGTGACTGTTCAAGAAAGGGTTAATTTAAAAAGAGCCATTTTAAATGACTGTCACTTTGTATAAGGTCCTAGTCAGTTGGAATGTTTCCTCTCCTTTTCCACAGAAAGGGGATAGAATTTAAAAAGATTTTTTTCCTGTCAAGAAACTGGGCCTTCAGGGGCTTACATTGAAAGAGGGATCCAGTCTTTTGTTCAGTTTGAATTTAGATTCCTTCCTGCTTGTATCTGATATTTTTCTTGCCAGGCCTTGTATTTTGCATAGATGTTTGATTAGCTTGTTTTTTCCCTATGCTCTGGAGCAGGCTCTTGAAAGCTAAGCTTACCTCGTCTGGTTTCTGTTGAGCAGAGGAAGGAGAGCCCATAGGTCAGGTGGAGGGCAGCACAAATGAAGTGAGAACCTCAGAAACTGGTTTGTCTTATGCCTGGCTGGTTGTCATGCTCCCTGCATGTACACAAATGGAATGCCTAACCATGGGTCCTTCCTGATTTTTGGAACCACTTAGATATTATGTGTGTGTGTGTGGGGGGGAGGGGGCTGAGAGAGGTGGGAGGTTTTTTACCAGGGCTAGCTCACAATCAACTGAGTATTCATTAAGAGTCCGTTTAGCAGAGATGGCAGATGGGCAGCCACTGCCTGACTGGCATATGTTTGTGTCTGCAGGGTTACAATTTCTATACGTGGTGTGGCCCTTGGTATATTGTTAAGTCACTTGGGTCTGTCTTGAGTGGTGGCCTCTCTGTAATATCACTCATCATCCCTGTTCCCATGGGGAGTAAACACCTCCATTCATTTATAACTTCTGGTGTCTTCCCGGCAGTGGGTTCTCACCTTGCAAGAGCATGAGCTGTGAACCAAGAGAGACAAGACAGGCTCTGGCCTCTGGGAAAGGGAGTTCTGGTTTCTGCAAGAATAGGAGGTTTCTGGAGGAGGGGAACCCTGGAAGAGTAAGGGGATGAGGAAGCTGCTGGCAAGCAGAGACTTTATACCCTCTCCAACAAACTGCCCTAACAGGGAAAGGCCTGCCCCTTCAAATGTGATAAGGATACTTTCTTCAGTATGGCATTCACTCCTGGTAGAAATTCTAATGTGGAGAACCTTTAGGACTATATTAAGTCCCAAGGTAGACTGTCAGTGGGAAAAAAATGGAAGTTTCAAAAAAACACAATAGTGAATGCATTTGTAAAGGATGGAAGACATCCCAGTTGGTGGCTTGAAGGGAAAGGTGTGCTATTTCTAGAACTCACAATCAATCTCCAACCAGGCTTAGTAAAGCTTTCTTAACAGACAGGAGGCAGGACACTTCCAAAAAGTCATCTCTGCCCTGTGTCCTTGGTTTGAAAGCATCTTTTTAAAAGCTGGATCGGTGCTGAAGTTGAAGAATATTTATTACTGGCCTCTCCTTCAGATGTAGAGACATGCATTTTCAGATTTAATTTTCATTTTGTCTACTTATGAGATTAGGCTCTCCCAGAGTTGATCTCTTTTCTAAACACATTGAACCCCCACTGAGTCCTCAAAGCTAACATCAAATAAACAGTTGCTATGTGTGCACACAAATGATTTAGATTTTCATTATACAGAACTGCTGATATGTCAGGAGGAAGAAGTAGGGGGAGACAAAATGCTTGGTTTTGACTGCAGCACTGTATCCTCCTCCTTCCTCCCTCTACAGAAAGGAGACACCAGAGAATATTACTTGGGGGAGAGGGACATTGAGGTCAGCTGGCATCCATGGGGCAGTTCCCAATGTTGGCTCCTTTTCATGTGGTGCCTCTCCTTCCTGGGGAGGTGGTGGCAACTACAAAGAGGAAACAAAGAAAGGTCGAAAGATCAAGGGGAATAAAGAGGGGGTAGACAGAGAGGTAAATATTGGAATCATTCCAGAAATATGTTGCCTCCCACTTGGCCTACTAGAATCTCATTTGGGGAACTTTAAATGTATTTCCAAGACATCTATCTCTCTGTATCTTCTAAGCTAAAATATTTCCCCCAGATAACACAGTACAGTGAAGACAGTAAGGCCTTGGAGTCACACAGACCAAGGTTTGAATCCCAGCCCAAACACTTCTGAACTCTGTCTTTGGGCAAGTTACATAACTTTTCTGTATTTACTAAATTTTATAAGACAGCATATCCTGTCTGCTGTTGGCCTCCACTCTCCCCAGGAACTACAGAAGACATTTATTCTCCAATGGCCCCACACCTTCCAGTTTGCACAGTGACTTAATCCTGGTTCACAACAGAATCTTCTGAGAGGCTTTTAAAAAGTTTGATGGCTATATCTCACCCCAGTTCAACTGAGTCCAAATTTATGGGGGCTGCTAGGCCATACTACAATATCTTCATCGTTGATATCATTTACTGATCTCCTAGTCATATTTCATTTATTGAAAACTTCAGCACCTGTTTCACTTTTTTTCATTCCTATTTCTGTCAGCCTTTTGTAAACTTCAACATCTATGTGAACTACTCTACCAACTTCTTGGCTTCTAAGTCCATTGACTTCCTTACCTCCAATGATATTTTTCTTCCACCCAACCACTGCTACTTCCACTCTTGACATCACCAATAAATGCAACATCACTAAAGTCCAGCTTTCAAGCCTCCCATTCCTGACCAACACTTCGTATCCTTTCAGCTCATATGCTTTAATATTTTCACCCTATCAACTCTGATTCCATGTTACTTACCCAGTCTAGACTCCATAGTTCATCATTATATTCACCTCTTAAATAAATATTCCACTTTTTCCTTCTTATCCACCTTGTCATATATTTGTCCAATAAAGCCCTAATTCTGGTTAAATGTAATAATCTGCCTAATCTGAGCTTGCATCAAATTTTCAACTATTGACAGATTACACTCTCTCTCTCTCTCTCTCTCTCTCTATATATATATATATATATATATATATATATATATATATATATATTTCAGAGAGGAAAGGAGAGGGAGGGAGAGAGACAGAAATATCAATGATTAGAGAGAATCACTGACTGGCTGCCTCCTACACACCCCACACTGGGTATTGAGCCCGCAACCTGGGCATGTGCCTAATCAGGAATTGAACTGGGACCCCCCTGGTTCATAGCCTGATGCTCAACCACTGAGCCAAGCTGGCTGGGCTACTCTTTTGATGAGTTCATTCAAACTTATGGCTTTAAATATCTTATATAATAAAAGCCTAATATGCTAAGTATCCGATCATCCAGTTGTCCATTCAACCAATCAAAGCATAATATGCTAATGACATGCTAAGACCGCTCAACCACTCGCTATGACATGCACTGACTACCAGGGGGCAGACAGTCAACTGGTAGGTTAACTTGCTTCAGGGATTCCAGCTGATCGGGACTGAGTGAGACAGGACAGACATGCCTTGGAGCCCTCCTGTGTCCCTCCCCGGCCCCGTTCGTGCACCGGTGGGGTCCCTCAGCCTGGTCTGTGCCTTCTTGCCATCTGAGACCCCTTGGGGGATGTTGGAGAGCCAGTTTTGGCCTGATCCTGGAGGCCAGGCTGAGGGACCCCACTGGTGCATGAATTCGTGCACTAGGCCTCTAGTTATATATAATCTTGCTACTCAAAGTAGGAGGTATACTCCAAAAGCATGGGAGTGCATTAGAAATTTAGAGTCTTAGGCCCCATGCCAGACCTACTCGATCAGAATCTTCATTTTGGTAAGATTCCCAGGATCTATACTAGTGGTTCTCAGTTCTAATTGCAAATTGCAATCAGTTGGAGAGTTAAGACTCTGCTAATGCTTAAGTCCAATTTTAAAAGTTCCAATTTAATTGGTCTAGGGTGGGGTCTCGACATATATAAATTTTATAAGTCACTATGTGATTTTAATGTGCAGCCATGTTTGAGAACTACTAACTAAATATTGATGACTCCCAAATTAGTATTTCTAGGCCAAGCTTCTATTAACTCCAGGTTCATAAGTCCAATTATATATTCTATATTTCTACTTGGATATCTAATGGGCTTGACAAATTGTACATATCCACAACCGAGATCTAAATCCTTCTCCCTAAACCTGCTCCTTTTCATTATCCCTATCTTAGTAATTAAGTGGCACCATATTTACCTGGTTTTCTCTCCTTTGGTGGCCCTTCCCATCCTTTTCTGATTCTTTGCCTTTGTTCTGCCTCTTAATGTTTAAATGCTCCAGGGCACACATTGTTCCTTTAAATTTGCAGAATCTCCCCAGGTGATCTTATAAATTATGCTAATGATGCCCTAATTTAAACATGGTCAGATTACTCAAATAAGAGAAAATCACTAGTTTATTTCCCGTCTTCTCCAATAAGTTGCTTCTGCCAAAAATCTGTAAGTAATATCTGATTTATTTATTTCTCTTGGCCCCTACCTCCAAACCATGTGCAAGTCCTATAAATTCTGCCTAGAAATATATTCCTTATCTCTCTAGTTCTCTTCTCTCTACTGCCATCATCCTAAAACATTAATGATAAAAAAGTATTAGAAAACTGGAATTAAATGAGATATTCTAACTGATAACAGATATCTATCAAGTCTTCAGCAAACATCGTACTAATAAATCTTAGAAACATTGTAATTTAATTCAGAAAAAGACAATGAAAAATATTTAGGCCAATAATAGAAGCCAATAACATCAGGCAGCTGTGACTAAATCTAATAAAACATGTAGAGAATAATACAAGACATCATTCAAGAACATGGGAAAAGACTGAAAAAAAGAGATAGATAGGTTACATGGATGAAGACCAGATATTTTAGTGTATCTTAGTTCTCTAAACCAATCTGTAAATTTCAAGCAATTCCAATAAATATCACATCTTTCTTTTAGAGTAACTTTACTTGCTGATTTTTACATATGTATCTAGATATCAAAACTGAATGCAGATATAGTGAATAATAAGTGTAATGTTGACATAGGTATCAACAAATAGATAACTAGAACAGAATATAGGATCGCTATTGATTGAATTATGTCTTCTCAAAATTCATATGTTAAAAACCCTAACCCACAATTTGATAGTATTTGGAGATGGAGGCCTTTGGGAGGCAATTAGGCTTTGATAAGGTCATGATGGTGAGGACCTCATGATGGGATTCGTAGCCTTATAAGAAGAGCTACCAGAGAATTTGCTCTCTTCTGTCTCCTCCTACTATTCCTCCTCCTCCTCCTCCCTCTTCTCTCCTCCTCCTCCTCCTCTTGTCCTCCTCCTCCTCCTTCTTCTTTCAATCTCTCTCTCTCTCTCTCTCTCTCTCTCTCTCTCTCTCTCTCTCTCTCTCTCTCTCCATGTCCCCTGAGACTATTCTTTCAGTTTCACCCTCAGAAGGAAAGGGAAATAAAATATGTGGAGAAAATCTTCCCCCAGCTGACATGTAGACCTGGGAGCAGAAGAATAAATGCTTATTTTTAAAATATGTTTTCATTTATTTGTTAGAGAGGGGAAGGGATGGAGAGATAGAAACATCAATAAGAGAGAAACATTATAGATCTGCTGTCTCCTGCATGTCCCCCACAGGGGACTGAGCCTGCAACCCAAGCATATGCCCTGATCGGGAATTGAACTGGTGACCTCTTAGTTCCTGGGTCAATGCTCAACCTCTGAGTGACACCTGCCGGGCAAAATGCTTATTGTTCTATGACACTAGGTTTGATATACAGCCCTACTTGAAAAGTACAATGTCGTTTATGAATACACATGCACCCCCCACACACACACATTCATATATACACTGAGTCGCCAGATTATTATGACCACCTGACATTTGTAGGCAAATTAGCTATAATTTCGCGCTGAAGTTGCTAGAGGGCCAGACCATTATAAACGTCTGAATAGCACAACATACCTAAGTATCATTGCTGGTCAAGTTCATCCTATCATGTTGATGGCATATCTCAATGGAGATGACTTCTTCCAACAAGACAATGTGCCATGCCACGGTGCTCATATTGTGCAGGAGTGGTTTCAAGAACATGAGAGAGACTTTACCTTGCTTAGGTGGCTCCCACAATCACCAGATCTCAATCCAATTGAGCATTTGTGGGACGAAGTTAAAAGAGCCATCAGGCAGCTGGTTCCACAACCATAAAATCTCACAGAACTGGACAGGGCTGTTCAGGCATGGTGTCAGATTCCTCGCATCACCTTTCAGCATCAAGAAGAATTGCCGTAGTACTGAAGGCAAAAGGTGGCCCGACAAATACTGATGCAGTGGTCATAATCTGGCCACTCAGTGTATATCTATGTATATACACATTTTACACACACACACACACACACACACACACAGAAACATCAATTATATATATGAGTGTGTGTGTGTGTATTTGTAATGCATGCATGTTGCTGGTGGAAGTGGGATTCTTGCAGTGTTGTGAGAAAAAAAATCCCCCAAGGGGTCCCAGATTGCAAGAAGGCACAGACCAGGCTGAGGGACCCCACCGGTGCACGAACGGGGCCGGGGAGGGACACAGGAGGGCTCCAAGGCATGTCTGTCCTGTCTCACTCAGTCCCGATCAGCTAGAATCCCTGAAGCAAGTTAACCTACCAGTTGACTGTCTGCCCCCTGGTAGTCAGTGCATGTCATAGCGAGTGGTTGAGCGGTCTTAGCATGTCATTAGCATATTATGCTTTGATTGGTTGAATGGACAACTGGATGATCGGATACTTAGCATATTAGGCTTTTATTATATAGGACATTTAAAAAAATGTCTAGAGCTCATAAGAAAGGATGAGGTCTGGGGGTAATATTTATTTGTAATGCAAAATCAGAAAGAAGTCCCTGCAATGGCCCATCTCCATCTGTCTGATCTCTGTCTGTCCCACCATAAAAATCCGGTCCAGAAATAGAGTCAATGTCCAGAGAATTAATGGACATTAATTAATTATGTCCAAGCCATATTAAACCTTAGTCCTCGTCCAGCATCTGGCTAGCTTAGTTTTTGTTCTCAGCTGCAATCCATTGCTTTGCTGCTATACCCAGGCTCCTCCTGGAGCCTGCAGTTGGAGGCTGAAATGACCAGCTGCTGCTAAGGTCACATGGGTATGAAGAGAGAACAGGCAAATGCATGGGGCGAGGGTGGGTCAGAAGCAGGAGAGGGAGAGGGAGAGATTGAGAGGGGGAAGAACTTTGTTTCCAGGAGCTTTTTCAAAATAACCAATTAATTTCCCAAGATTTCCTAGGCTTGCATTGGCTCCACCCTCCAGCCAATGATATTTCTCTCAGTTTACACTGACAGAGCTGTACCTGCACCATTTTGACTTTATTGTGCATGTGTTTACCTTCCCTTTTGTTCTGTGATCTGTGGAGAATGTACTGGTGGTTCCCTGGTGATAGTGTGAAGCTATAGCTTCCTGGTGAAACAAACAAGCCTCTGTTTCCCAGCTGACCATGCTTAACAATGCCTGACTCTCCCTTTGCTTCCTTTCCTTCCAATAACTAACTAAAGATGGTAACATGTACATGATAAGAACAGGAATGATAAACAGTAAGTTTAGGAAAGTGGTTATTTTTGAGAGAGGGAACAAAGAATCCTTTCCCCCCTTTATCCTGATTCATTTACCACATTTCATGTGTTTGTTTATTGTTTCCCTCGCCCACACATGAAAATGTAAATTCCACAAAAGCAGGAAACTTTCCTTATTTGTTGACTGCTATGGACCAAGCATCCAGAACATTGCCTGGCACACAGTAGGCACTCTATAAGCACTTACTGAAAGAATACAAATTTTACACATCTGTAAATAGGAACAATACTACTAGCCTTGTAAGGTTATACTGAGGGTTAAATGAGAGTATGTCCACGAGAACATGTACTTCTCATCTAGATACTCAATTATGTCTGTCTACTTGTTTTTCTTTTCATATTTTGGATCTGCGGTTTCCCTGTTGAACTATCTCAATAATGTATACAACACTCAAAGTCTAGGTTCCATTGTTTCTTAGCTGTGCAATCTTCAACAAGGTATTTAGCTTCCCTATGTCTTCATTTCCAGATCTGACATTAATACCTACCTCAAAGGTTGGTTGAGAATATTTAATGACATAATTATACTAGAGACCTGGTACACCAAATTCGTGTATGGGTTGGGTCCCTAGGCCTGGCTGGTGATCAGGGTTGATCAGGTTCCTTGCCTCCCCACCTCTCCCTTCCCTTGCCGCCCACATCTGCTACCACCCACTTCCCAGTTCCCCATCTCAGCCCAGGGCCTGGCCCTGATAGGGCAGTTGGGACTTGCTGGCTGGGGGAGGGACTGGGAGGTTGGCAGGCAGGCCAGGATCGGGTGATTGGGGCCTGCCAGCTGGAGGGAGGGGCCAACTGCCACCAAGGTGGGCAGGCAGTGGCTAGTCAGGGCCTGCTGACCTGGGGGGAGGGACCAGGTGGTTGGCTGGCAGGCCCCATCGGTGATCAGTGATCAGGGCCTGCAGGCTGGGGGCAGCTCCTGCATTGAGCATCTGCCCCCTGGTGGTCAGTGCTCATAATGGTGACTGGTTGTTCCAGTTGTTCCATCATAACGGTTGCTTAGGCTTTTATATATATAGATTAGGCACTTAGCAGAGGGCATTGACACATAGTAAATACCAAATAAATGTTAGCTGCTTTATTATTATTATTTTTGTTGTTGTTATTACTATTATAATTATTACTACTATTAATACTACTACAAAATAGACAGTTGCTCTGTAGTAAAAATTCAAGCTACTTGGAAGGCTTCTTTAAGAAAATAATGTCTTCCACACTAACCTGTCATTTGCATCATAAATTTCACCATTATGAAATTATTCTTTTGATTTATGCCATATCCATTCCAGCTCCTACTTATAAACTTTATTGGGAATATGATCCCAACAGTTTAGCCTCATTCACATTATGTGATATGTTGGGCAGATGGGCAACATGAGGGACTTGGGTGCAGGTTTGGGGACAGAAATGAAGGGATAAATTTTAAAGGCAACCTTGGGTTATTTACCCCTTTACCTTAAGGATGGCCCTGTTCAGAATTGCTTCTAGTTGCTCTGCCTTAGGAGTCAACTCTGTAGTGTCTGTCACTTACAATGTGGGTGAGAGATTGGGAACTCTATAAGAAGTTCTGTTAGGGTTCCCAAGTGTTCCATGTTCTGAGACTATTTCTAGCTGTTTTATGTCCCATTATCTCTCCCCACTATTGGGGACTGGCCAAGAGAAACCAACCTTAAACACTACACAGGTGTTCCTAGCTAGACTTCTTCCTGAACCTGGGAATAATATCCTTAGCTTTTCTGTTTAGAAGGCTGCATTATTTAGCTCATATTTCATTTTATGGACGTGTTTAGGATTCTTTGAAGTGGATTTGGGAGTGATTATAAGCAGTGCGCAAACATGTGCAAAGGTTTGTGAAAATACCTGTTCCTAGTTGATTTCTTTTTTAAAAACATTCTTATTAAAGTATAATTTAAACATAATAAAATTCACCTGTTTTAGCTGTTTGCTTCATATACTCTTAGTAAATTTTTAAATCTGTGTAACCATCAAACACAATATAATTTTAACATGTTTATTGTTAATGCATTCCTTGTTCCATTAATCAGTATTCTTGATGGAAATTCTAGAAAATGTTCAAACTTTAGCTACATAGTTTTATGGAATAAGTACCTTCCAATGAAGTGGTACAAAATGAATTTCTGTAGAATTTATACAAATTTAAATGACCAGAGCTCTTATAATTTGCAAACAATTAGAAATGCATTTAATGACATGCATAGGAGGAATATGGTTATCACACAAAGGAGTGACTGCATTGGATATTCTCAGGAAAATATTGCATTAGGGTTTGTTACTGCTAACTGCCACAGAAGATAAATATGCATTTCAATGTCTTGACACACAAATGTTTACTTACCCAAGTCTAATTCAAGTTGGTGAAGATTTTTCTCCAAGCAGTGACTCAGAGATTCAGTTTTGTCCATTTTGTGACACCATCATCTCAACATGTAGTTTCCAAGATCATAGAAAGAAAAGAGAAAGACAGAGGAGGACTACCAGCTCTTAATTCCCTGAATCTAGAATTGGTACACATGACTTCCATTTAGAGTCCATTAGTCATAACTGGCTACATGACTCCAACCTAAATGAAAGGGAGTTTGGGAAAGGAGGTTAACACATAGATCATTATGTAACCTGCTATAGTGGTCAAGCCTTTGGTGCTTTATTTTCCTCCTTCTAATAAGCCCCTGGAATGTCTCTAATATATCACAATCTTCTGATTTTACATTTTTTGTTTCTAGAAATTAGATTCACTCTTGGTCATTTAAAATGTGTAATTCCAGCTAAACTGAAATACCATCTTTCACCAAGAAGTGACACAAGTGAACAAACTTGCTCTTCAGCCTAGAAAAATCCCCTTTTAAGATGATCAGTTCTGTAAAACAAAGTGTTTTACTTTACCAGTTCACTGATAAATTCTTTGTAAAACTTGTATATCAATGCTTTCATGAATTTTTATGTTTTCCAGCTTTTTTGAAATACTAGAGGCCTGGTGCATGAAATTCATGCAATGGTAGGGTCCCTAGTCCTAGCTGATTATCAGGGCCAATCAGGGCCTTCCTTCCCCTGGCTGCCAGGGCCTTCCTTCATTCCATGCCGCCCCCTGGTGGTTAGTGCACATCATAGCGGGCAGTCGAACTCCTGGTCAAACTCCCAAGGGGGCAATTTGTGTAGTAGCCTTTTATTATATAGGATAATTGACAAATACAAATTTTATATGTTTCAATTGTACAATATAGTTTTTAAGGTATACAACATGATTTAATACATGTATACATTGTGAAGTGGTAAACATAATCAAGTTAATTAACACATCCATAACTTCACATAGTTACCATTTTGTGTGCATGGGGGTGGATGAGCATGTGTGTGTGTATAGTTAAGAATCTTTAGACTGTCCTGTATTACATAACCAGCTCAACAAATCACCAATGTTTTGTCACTGTTTGATTATCCTTATTTAGTGTTCATGATAAATGTAATAAAGGGGTCTTTTTCCCTATCCTCTAATCTCCTTTTCCTTAAACTCTGCCATACTCAATACCATTTTGCAATAATTTATTCAAGGTGTAAAACCTAGATTAAAGCTGCTAAAAAAAGTCCAGGAGACTTGGGATCCAGCCTTAGATCTTCTGCTAATTAACTGTGTGACTTTGGATGAATATCTTAACCTCTCTGAGTCTCTGCTTTCTTTTCTAAAAAGAAAAATCACAATCATAGTCAGTGATAGATATTCATTTGAGACTATTTCTAGCTGTTTTATGTCCCATTATCTCTCCCTCCTATTGGGGTGACCTCCATAGAACAATCTTGTCGTCTGCTGCTAGCTAATTCTCTCTTCCTGCATTCCAGAGGTTTCTTCTCTGAGAGTCTTACTTTGGAGTCCCAGTCCTTCTTAAATTTCTGGGCTGCTTCTCTTCAATTATTGTACATTGAAATATAAATTATGTTTTATAGTTTTCATTGGTTATTTAAGTTTCCTTTTACTTCTATATGCCCCAATCTAATGCCACATCTCTGTCTCAGCTCTCTTGCCTCCCTAAAATAAAACCCCCTTTCTTGGCTGAACTTTATATATTTCATCTCCCCTTTCTAGGAAGACATGTTATCATTATTTATACAAAATTCTGACACATTAGCATTCCAGGATCCTGGAAAAAAAACCTCCAAAATCTTTGTCGTACAACCTAGGGAAAAGGGCCATTCTCATTGTTATGCGAGCATTCCTCCTCTTTCTGACAGGGAACTTCCCCACATATCTCTTAAGTTCTTTAACAGTTTTTCTCTCTCAGCGAGGATCACAGTATCCCCACACCATGCTTCTCGGTCTGAGTCAGCAGTAGTTTAGAACATTAACTCACTAACAACAAATTGTCTTTCCTTATTTTAAATTCTTGCCTGAACAGGGTTGTTTTCAATTAGCAAACTTAGAGAGAGAGAGATCCCTCCCTCTTTTATGTATAGCCATTCTTTTTACTGGGGAGTTAGGAAGTTCAAATGAATCCATGTAAACATACATGGCATATATACACATTATAGACATAAAACATAACTCAGATATAAGATGGAGATATATAGAGATATATCTTCTATAATTTATCTTTCCTTGGTTGCTTTTAGAAATAAAAAGGCTAGAATCATAATACACCTTAAGTTTTACAGACTTTTATCATTTGTATGGCTGGCACATTACCATTCAAAAATAATCATATTTATTTTCATTCCTATAGGGTTCTGAAGAATAATGTGCATCTTTTTTTCTTCTGTAAATCATAGCAACTCATGGACATTAGCTCTCTACCAAACCTGATTCGTAGCTGCACCACTAATTCTAACATATCCTGCTTTCATGTCTTGACTCATGCATTGCCTTCTCTTTGAATTTATATCAGGTGTACAACACAGTGATTCAACATTTATATAAGATGTGATAACCACAACAAGTCTACTAATCATCTATTTCCATACAATGTTATTACAATATTGTTTGTTATTTACCTATACTATACATTACATCCTCATCACTTATTTTATAACTGGGAATTTGTACCTCTTATTCCTCTTAACCTTTTTTTATCAATCCTTCCACTTCTGCTCTAGGGAAACAATCAGTTCTTTTTCTGTATCTATGAGTCTGTTTCTGTTTTGATCATTTTTTAAAGTCCATATAAAACTGAGAGCATATGATATTTATCTTTCTCTATCTGACTTATTTCACTTAGCATAATACTCTCCAGGCCCATCTAAGTTGTCGAAAATGGCACAGTTTGAGCCTAGCCAGTGTTGCTCAGTGGTTGAGCATCGACCCATGTACCAAAAAATTGCTGGTTCGATTCCTGGTCAAGGCACATACCTGAGTTAAGGGCTTGAACTCCAGTAGGGGGCATGCAGGAAGCAGCCGATTAATGTTTTTCTCTCACTGATGTTTCTATCTCTCTCTCTAAAAACCAATAAAACATATATTTTTTTAAAATGGAACAATTTGATTCCTTTTTTATTTTATTGTTTAAGGTATCTAATATAATAAAAGCATAATATTGAAATTTACCATTTCTTCCAGACACCTAAGCCACGCCCACCAGCCAATCAGAGCGACTGCATGCAAATTAACCCAGCCAAGATGGAGATTGGCACTCATGGAGTTGCTAGAGTAAACAGGCAGCTTCCGTCGCAGCAGGAGTAAAACTGTTTGCTGGCTGGGCTTCTCAAGGCTCCAGGCAACAACATATTTGCAACATTGTCTCAATTATAGAAGCCTCGAACTGAAGCAGACAGGAGGTTTCCTTACCTGCCTAGGCCACGGCTTAAAGGAACAGTGTATCAATTATAGAAAATAAACCCAGAAACTTGCTTCCAGCCAGCCTTGCTGGGACATTGGGTCAATGGGAGTTGTGGGCAGCCTGAAAGGCTGAAAACAGCCCTCAGTCCATCACCCATGCTGGCCATACCCCAATGGGGTGAGGGATCCCACTGGGGGGCTTGTCCAGCCTGCAAACAGCCATCAGCCCCTCACCCAGGGTGGCCAGGTACCCTAGTAGGGGCCCAAAACCTGAAGGGGCTGCGGGCAGCTTGAAAATTGCCCTCAGCCCATCACCCAGGCTGACCAGGCATGCCAGCAGGTGAACATCCCCAGAGGGGTCCCAAACTGCAAGAGGGCACAGGTTGGGCTGAGGGACCTCCCAAGTGCACAAATTTTTGTACACTGGGCCCCTAGTTACAAATAATAGTAAATATGTCTCCTTCTTTTCCCCCATTTACTTCCCCTCAACCTCCCCTACCCTCTGGCACTTGCCCTCAAACCCCTACCCCCACCCCAAGTGTCTTGCATCTATTGGTTGTGCTTATATGCATGCATACAAGTCCTTCAGTTGATCTCTTACACCCTCAACCATCCCCTACCTTCCTGTAGCTTGACAGTCTGTTCGTTGCTTCTTTGCTTCTATTTTTGTTCAATAGTTTATAATGTTCTTTATATTTCATAAATGAGTTAGATCATCTGGTATTTATCTTTCATTGACTGGCTTATTTCACTTGGCATAATGCTCTCCAGTTCCATCCATGCCGTTGCAAATGGTAATAATTCCTTCTTTTTTACAGCAACATAGTATTCCATTGTGTAGATGTACCACAGTTTTCTGATCCACTCATCAGCTGATGGGCATACAGGCTGTTTCCAAATCTTAGATATTGTAAATTGTGCTGCTATGAACATAAGAATACACATATCCTTTCTGACTGGTGTTTCTGTTTTCTTGGGATATATTCCTAGTAGTGGAATTACCAGGTCAAATGGAAGTTCCATTTTTAATTTTTTGAAGAAATGCCATACTGTTTTCCACAGTGGCTGCACCAATGTGCATTCCCACCAGTAGTGTACGAGGGTTCCTTTTCTCAGCATCCTCGCCAGCACTTGTAGTTTGCTGATTTGTTGATGATAGCCATTCTGACAGGTGTGAGATGGTAACTCATTGTTGTTTTGATTTGCATCTCTCAGATGATTAGTGACTTTGAGCATGTTTTCATATGTCTCTGGGCTTTCTGTATGTCCTCTTTCAAAAAGTTTCTAGGTTGTTTGCTTATTTTTTGATTGGATTGTTTATTTTCCTTTTGTTAAGTTGTATGAGTTCCCTGTAAATTTTGAATATTAAACCCTTATCAGAGATAACATTGGCAAATATGTTCTCCCATGCAGTGGGCTTTCTTGTTTTTTTTTTGTTGATGGTTTCTTTTGCTGTGCAGAAGCTTTTTATTTTGATGTCATTCCATTTGTTTATTTACTGCTTAGTTTCCATTGCCCTAGGAGCTGTATCCATAAAGAAATTGCTACAACAAATGTCTGCTATTTTGCTGCCTATGGATTCTTCTAGGATTTTTATGGTTTCCATCTTATATTTAAGTCCTTTACCATTTTGAGTTTACGTTTGTGTATGGTGTAAGTTGGTGATCTAGTTTAATTTTTTTGCATGTATCTAACTAAATTTCCCAGCACCATTTATTGAAGCTGTATTGACTCTACTGTATGTTCTTGCCTTCTTTGTCAAATATTAATTGGACATACTGGCTTGTGTTGATTTCTGGGTTTTCTATTCTGTTCCATTGGCCTATATGTCTGTTCTTGTGCCAGTACCAGGCAATTTTGAGAACAGTGGCTTTGTAGTATAGCTTGATATCTGGTATTGTGATCCCTCCAACATTGTTCTTTTTTCTCTGGACTGCTGTGGCTATTTGGGGTCTTTTTTTTTTTTCCTCCAAATGAATATTTGGAGAATTTGTTTGAGGTCTTTGAAGTATGCCATTGGTATTTTAATGGGGATTGCATTGAATTTATAGATTGTTTTGGGTAATGTGGACATTTTAATGATGTTGATTCAACCAATCCATCAACATGGCATATTCTTTCATTTGTTCATGTCTTCCTCTATCTCTTTTTTTAGTGTCCTGAAATTTTCTGAGTACAGGTCCTTTGTCTGCTTGGTTAAGTTTATTCCTAGGTTTCTTAATTATTTTTGTTGTTGCTATGGTAAATGTGATTGCTTTTTAAATTTCTCTTTCTGTGATTTTTTCTTATGGCTGAGTAGTATCTATCTATCTATCTATCTGTCTATCTATCTATCTATCTATACACACACTGACATTTTTCATAGAACTAGAACAAGTAATCCTAAAATTCATACAGAACCATAAAAGACATGTAATAATCAAAGCAATCTTGAGGAAGAAGAACAAAGCTGGAGGTATCATGCTTTATGATTTCAAAGTATGCTACACGGCTATTGTAATCAAAACAGTATGGTACTTCCCTGACCAGTTTGGCTCAGTGGATAGAGTGTCAGGCCTGTAGACTGAAGGGTCCTGGTTTGATTCCAGTCAAGGGCACATGCTTGGGTTGTGGGCTTGATCCTCAGTAGGGGGCATGCAAGAGGCAGCCAATCAATGATTCTCTGTCATCATTGATGTTTCTATCTCTCCCCCTCTCATTTCTTCTCTGACATCAATAAAAATATATTAAAAACACACACACACATAAAACCAATATGGTATTGACACAAAAACAGACACATAAGTCAATGGAACAGAATAGAGAGCCCAGAAATAACCATATGCCTATATGTCCATTAATATAGGACAAAAGAAGTAGAGATACATGATGAAGAAAATAGTCTCTTAAAAGATGGTGTCTTTTTTGGTTAGGCTTATATGTACACATACAAGTCCTTTGGTTGATCTCTCCCCCTTACCCCCACTGTCATCTACCCTTCCCCTACCTTCTCTCTGAGGTTTGATGGTCTGATCAATGCTTCTCTGTCTCTGGATCTGTTTTTGTTTATCAGTTTATGCTATTCATTATATTCCATAAATGAGTGAGATCATGTGATATTTATCTTTTTCTGACTGGCTTATTTCCCTTAGCATAATGCTCTCCAGTTCCATCCATGGAAGGTAGGGGAGAATGGGGATAACCAAATGACTTATATCCACGGATATAAGCCTAACCAATGGACACAGACACCAGGAGGGGTGAGGGCATGAGTAGATGGGGGTATGGGGGCAATGGGTGGATAAGGACACATATGTAATACCTTAATTAATAAAAGGGAAAAATAAAAATATATCATACTGTGGAAAAAAATGGTGTTGTTGGGAAAGGGCAACAAAAGCAAAAATAAGTAGAACTACTTAAAACTAAAGTCTTTTGCATAGTGAAGGAAACCATCAATAAAACAAAGATGATCTGCTGAATGGAATATATATTTGCAAATAATCTATATTAATAAAAGAGAAACATGCAAACTAGTGTCACTCCACTACACCCCAAGCCATGCACACCAGACAATCAGAATGACTATATGCAAATTAACCCAACCAAGATGGCAGCCAGCAGCCATGGAGCTGGAGCAAGCAGGAGGCTTGGTCGCCCCAACAATGGAGGAAGCCAAGCTTCCTGTCTGCCCTAGCTGGCTGTGGCCTCCGCTCAAGGCAACAAAGTTTCAATTATAGAAGATAAATAAATTCCAGATACTTATTTCCAGCCAGCCTCCCTGGGAGCTTGGGTCACTGGGAGAGGTGGTCAGCCTGCAAACAGACATCAGCTCCTCACTCAGACTGGCCAGGTACCCCAGTGGGACCCCCACCCTGAAGGGACTATAGCCAGCCTCCAAACAGCCATCAGCCACTCACCCAGACTGGCCAGGCACCCCAGCAGGATCCCCATCCCTGAAGCGGATGTGACCAGCCTGAAAATAACTCACAACCCCTGACCCAGGCTGGCCAGGCACCCCAGCAGGAACCCCTCTCTGATCCGGGACACCCTTCAGGGCAAATCAGCTGACCCCCACCCATGCACTAGGCCTCTATCCTATATAATAAAAGGGTAATATACAAATTGACCCTAACAGCAGAATGACTGGGAATGACTGGTCACTATGACACACACTGACCACCAGGGGGCAGATGCTCAATGCAGGAACTGACCCCTGGTGGTCAGTGCGCTCCCATAGGGGGAGCTCTGCTCAGCCACAAACCAGGCTGATGGCTGCCAGTACAGCAGTGGTGGCAGGAGCTTCTTCTGCCTCCTCAGCAATGCTAAGGATGTCTGACTGCAGCTTAGGCTTGCTCCCCGCTGGCAAGTGGACATCCTCTGAGGGCTCTCAGGCTGCCAGAGGGATGTCTGATTGCCAGCGTATTCCTGATCCCCCAGGGTGCGGGCCTAAGCCAGCAGCTGGACATCCACTGAGGGGTTCCAGAATGTGAGAGGGCACAGGTCAGACTGAGGGACCTCCCCCTGAGTGCACAAGTTTTTGTGCACTGGGCCTCTAGTCTATTTGATAAAGTGTTAATATCTAAAATATATAGATATCACATAAAACTGAACAGCAAAAAACCCTCACAAACAATCTAATTAAAAAATGGGCAGAGGACCTGAAAAGACATTTCTCCTAAGAGGACATACAGATGGCCAATAGACATATGAAAAGATGCTCAACATCACTTATCATCAGGGAAATGCAAATAAAAGCCACAATGAGATACCACCTCATACGTGTCTGAATAGCTAATATCAAATAGACAATAAATAACAAATATTGGCATGGATGTGGTGAAAAGGGAACCCTCTCGCACTATTGCTGGGATTATAAATTGGTACAGCCATTATAAAAAACAGTATGGTGATTCTTCAAAAAAATTAAAAATAAAACTACCATATAAGCCAGCAATTCTGTAACCAGACAATCAATAGGTCTGAGCTGCCTGTCACTACTCGAGCCAATTCAGCAGAGACAGAGTTGAATCATATATGAGTGTTTATTCCAATAACGTTGGCAGTATGGGAGAGCAGCAGGTCATCCACAAAAATCTGATTGGCTCCCCACCATAAGCCAGCTGCTTATATTGGGTAGAAGGACAAAGATTACATGGGGAAGTAGGCAAAAGCATATGCCAATTGGGCAGTTTACAGGTAATGCAGGCTGGGCATTTGCAAAGACCTGTGAGTATGCAAAAGGCTGGGGTCTTCAAAGAGCTGGTGGCTCTGTTTTCTGTGAAAAGGTTGCTAATCTTTCCTTCATAATAGGCAGCTCCCAAATGTAGAGGATGGGCCGAATTTCCAGGTTAGCTCCCAGGTCCCTTGTGCAACTCCCAGCCAGGTTAGAATTTACTTTCTTTAATCACGGTTAACAGAGCATGATTGATATTTCTTACAATTACAGCTGGTCTCCAATATTCTATTTCTGTACCCTATCAATTACACTCCTGGATATTTATCTAAAGAAAACAAAACACTAATTTGAATTTATATTTTAATCTATTATACATAGCAGCAGTCAGAAACCCATTTTACTTCTAAATAATAGAAAATTGCAAGCATTTAGGTAAATTGCAGTATTTTCATAATCATCAACTCAAAAAGATCTGAGGTTCCAGGGAGCATATGAAATGTAAGTGGTCACCACTCAGTGCTACATAGGATTGAGAACTTTTGTAAACCAAACCAAACCAAACCAAACCAAAACAAAACAAACAAATAAAACTGGTTTCCATTCTCCTGGCCAACCATAAGGGAGAATTTGTTCTCAAATTGTGTTCTCTGTCATTCTTTTGCAGTTTAAACTCAAGAACTACACTAGTATCTGAAATAATGGAAACAGTAGGATCTGCTATATTTCCAGAATCATGACAAGAAAAGGAGAGGTTCCGGATAATTCTGAATATAGCCAGCTCATGAATTTATACTGATTTATGTACTCATAGGTCTACAAACCTGTGCAATGTGAAGTGGGAGGGGTAAAGAGTTTATAATGGTACCTACACATACAAATGTCCTTTTATTTTCTGTGGTAGGAAGAAATCTAAAATACCTTCCCTCCCTGCCTAGGTCCACTCTCTAATATGATTAGGTATTTGCAATTATGTTAGGTTATTGGCATAGTTGACCTTTAGCTAGGGAACTTATTCCAGTGAGCTTAATGTAATCACAAGAACCTTAAAAGCAGAAAAGTTTCGTGATTGTTGGCAGAAAGGAAAGGCAGAAATGGAAGTCAGAGATATTCAAAGGATGATAAGGATTTGTAGTGCTGTTGCAGATTTGAATATTGAGGGGCCATATGAGAAAGAACACAAGTGGCCTCTGGAAGCAGAGAGTGACTCTCTGGTTACCATCAGCAAGAATATGGGAACCTCAGTCCTCTAGCTGCAAAGAACTTAATTCTGCCACAACTACACAAGCTTGGGAAAGAGTCCTCGACTTCAAGTGAGAATGCAGTTTAGCTGTCCACTTGATTTTAGCCCTGGATGACCCTAAGCAGAGATTCTAGTCACAACATGTAGCACTTCTTACCTGAAGATCTATGACCTAATGCAGTGATTTTTAAACATGTGTGCTGTTGCACTGGTATGCCACAATACTTTTTAAAACATGTGATCCTTGAGTATTTAGTCAGGGGCTCTGACCTCTTTTCCCTTAGATTGTCAAATTTAAAAGATGACAGAAGCCAACACAATAGCCCTCTGATTGAATGCCCTGTCTTGAACCACAAATATATAGGCCATATAATAGTTTTATAGCTTATTGATTATGTGATGTTGATACCAGAAATCATTATATACAAGTTTAGGCACCTGCTATATTTTTAAAAGTCACTTTGGAGCAAAAACTATCTTTTTTGGTGTGCTACAGAATTTTACTAATTTGTATGTGCCATGAGATTAAAAAGGTTGAAAATCACCAAGCTAATAAATGAGTATTATTTAAAACACAGTTGATACTAATTTGTTAGCAATCACTAAAAATGAATACATTACTGAAGTAATCTTGTCCCAGGATCTTGGAGCTCCTGAAGGCATAGATCATGCCATCTCTATGTAAAAAACCGACTGTCCCTATTGCAAGGTCTTGTGTTCAGTAAATACTCCAGAACTGTTAGCTGGTGACAAATAACCTCACTGGGCCAGGTGTAATTGCTCAGTGTCCTCATTGGACTTGGAGTGTTATTGAGCTGCTTCTCTGGCTCACTGCTACTATTAAACTGATGACTGGAAGACAAGGACCAGAGAATCAAGGAGTTCAACTTAGGTTCTCCCTTCTTCTACAAGAGATAGGAAGTGTCCTTCAGGAACACACGAATTTAACCACAATGTCATGTGATCTTAAATAAGCCAAGCTGGATTCCTTCTGGGACCTGCGAGGTGATATCAGGGGTAAAAATAACCAAAAATTTGGGAAGAGATTAACCAAAGAACTTATATGCATAAACCATGGACACAGACAATAGTGCCTTGAAGGCCTAGGGGTGGAATGTGGGGGTGAGGTAGAAAGGGTCAATGGGGGGGGGAAGGGGAATATCTGTAATACTTTCAATAATAAACATATTTTTTAAAAAATCACTAGGCAATTGTTGCCCTCCTTCTTGGGCTGAAGAGGACACAGATGATGAAGTTACACTTTTAACATGACCATAAGAATGAAAAAGCACTCATTTCATTTTCAGTTCTCATTAAGATCTTTGTCCAAAGAAAGGCTATATTTACAGGTACTTTGCAATATGTAGCTTCCTTACTGTTAGCACAGAGGGCAGCAATGGGCAATGTAATGTTGGCTTAGCTTTCTCTTTCATCTCTATTCCTTCTTTTTCTTCCTTCCTTTCTCCCTTCTCCCTATTCCTAATATCATTTTTTTTTTTTTTGCTATTAAGCTGTTTGGTTGGGAGAGCAAGAATCCTAGAGCAGCAGAAACAAACAAACAAACACAAAAAAACCACAAAAAAAACCCCAAAAAACAAAAACATTCAGTCTCTCAGAGTGAGATAAATGCCCTTTATTCTTATTTGAGTTTCTCACTGCCTAGCGTGTAATGACAGAAAATAGAATAGTCTAACAGAAGCAAAGAGCAAGACCTTTTCCTTGGTGTTTGGAAAAGACTAAAAAAGGGAGCAGAAAGGAGGATGAGATGACCCTGTTCCTGTCCCTTGGCAGTCACTCAGTCAACATTTCTGGAGTGTTGTGACATTTACTGTCATTTCACGTCATGTCATTAAACAAAGTATAATGTGGTTCAGTGCAAGTGCCCATGTGTGCCCAGACATTTTCTATCTCTTGGGCCCCAAAGGAAACAGATGATTTGGTCCCTGCCCTTAAAAAGCTAACAGAGTTGCTGGGTAATATAGAACCCATATGAAAAAGACATGCAGAAAACACATGCAAAAGAGCTGAAGGGGCAGAGTATTGTGGGGCTAGAAAAAAATTTAAGGGATGTGACTTAGTAGAAGAAGCAGTGATGGTTTTAGAGGGATGAAATAAGGCTCTTTCTAGTATGGTGTTGGAAAGGAGGACTTAAATGTAGTTTCATGAATGTAGGGTGAGGTGGGGATAAACATTCTTTGCACCTAGTTGTCACTGAATTCTTATGCTGTTCTGGACTGAATTATGTTCCCTCAAAATTAATATGATGAAGACCTAACTCCATAACAGTGTGACTGTATGTGGAGATAGGGCCTTCAGAGAGGTAATTAAGGATAAATTAAGTCATAAGTGTGCGGACTGAATCCAATAGAAATAGTATCCATATAAGAAGAGGAAGAGACACTAGGGAGTCAAGTGCACAGACGAAAAGACCATGTAAGGAAGAGGCCAGTATAAATAGGTGGCTGGCTATCTGTAAGTCAAGGAGAGGTGCCTCGGCAGAAACCAATTCTGATGACTCCTTGATCTTGTACTTCTAGTCTCCATAACTGTGAGAAAATAAATATCTATTGTTTAAGCCACCCAGTTTCTGGTATTTTGTTATGGTAGTCCTGGGTGACTAATACACATGTGGAGAAAGATTGTTCTTAAACCCTGGTTCTCAGTGCTGATTGAGAGTTGCTCTAAGTCACTTATTCTCATAGGCAACGGTTTAAGCAGGCTAACAGTGATGAGTGTGTTAGCTCTTGAGGATATAGGCAGGTTCTGGCATGGCTGTCAGCTAGGTGACCTTTTGTTGGTCATGTTACTTATCTGGGACAGTTTTGTCTCTTCAGTGAATTAGGAAATTAATAAGTGTAAATTGCTAACAGATGGATATAAAGTGCAAGGTGAGCATCATAATAAGCTTAATCTGTTTTTTTAAAATACTGCTTTGCTTCCTATTCCTATTAAGAATCCCTGGTTTTGCTATTACATGTCATCTAAGGTCAGGAAGGTCTGAAGTCTTACAAACCCATATGCCCCTACTTCTTGTTATTGGTAAGTCTTCTAATCCTAAAAGAACCAGTACCTTCTGCCTTTGGGTTAGCCAGAGTAAAAAAATTAATCTAACCTATGGTACCACCATTATGTACTAGGTGAGAGGAAAATATCTATTCTGAAGTGACAGTAGTGGATAACCATGAGAAGGGTGAATGGGTGCTCTTGGATGTCTGAGCTGTCAGATTGTTAAATAGTTGAGACTCAACTTAGAAAACACCAATACCTTTATCTCTTGCCTTTTGTTCACTCTTAGAAAAGATGTCTCCAGATCTGGAAGAAGTGGTATGAAATAGTTAATAGTATGGTTAGAGAGGAGCCCCCATTTTTTAAATATATTTTTATTGATGTCAGAGAGGAAAGAAGAGGGACAGAAAGATAGAAACATCAATGATGAGAGAGAATCATTGATTGGCTACCTCCTGCATGTCCCACACTGGGAATTGAGCCTGCAACCTGGGCATGTTACATGATCAGGAATCTAACCATGACCACCCGGTTCATTGGTCAATGCTACACCACTAAGCCACGTCAGCCGGGCAGGAGACCCCATTCTTAGCAAGCATTGCTTCCCATTAACCAGGCACATATTGGCTGCAGTTATCCATTCTGACAGCCTGAATAAAAACACCAGGTTCCTGAGTACACGAATGAAGTTTTGAGTTTATGATCATAGACCTCTTGTGTGAATGTTCCCCCACATCCCGCATGGTTCAGGGTTCAGGATCTGAAAGAGGGGCCGCACACAAATGAAAGAAATGAGACAGAAATAATTTGGAAATTGGGGGACCATGTGAGAGCCCATTCCAAGAGGATGGACTCCGCTTGTGCTCAGGCCTTGCCATCCTTTTTAGTTTGGGATGCACCTGCAGCCCTTAGGCAGGCAAGTTCCAGTGACAGGCAGACTATCTTACCAGTAAGAATTTACATGACTATCTGGTTGGGAAGTTGCTTCAGCTACCATTGTCTTGACTAAACAGTGGGTGCATAGCCCTGACCTTTGCCAGGGCTTCAAGGGTCACCAGCATTCTGGGCTCCTTGTCCACACCTCTCTGCTAGAGAAGACAATAGGTGACTTCCCACACCCTTGTTTCTCTCCTGCCACTAAGCTTAGTTACCTCTACCAACCTGTTCCCAACCTTCTCTAGTCAAATGCACACACCACTCTCCTGAACTGGGTGGGTCCAAAAACTATTGAAGCCCATACTAGAAATCCTGAGTGCAGTGGAGCAAGTAGCAGAATGATTGAGCATTGCTTCCTTTGGCTTTGATGATACTCTAACCTAGGCAAGAGATTTATTTCTGTTGTCTTTGTTATTCCAGGGCTCAGGAACTAGTTGTCTACTTGGCTCTTCAGCCAATCATATACAGTCCTAAAGAGGGGTTGAAGGCAACAAGGTCTGCTGGGAATAGTGCAGGTTATTTTGAACTTACTTTATTTTTAGTCAGCAGCCTGGGGCTTTGGTGTCTGCACATGATTTAGTTTTGCCTGGTGGTGGCAGCAGCAGGTGCTTGGTGTTTAGTATCACAGAAGTGAATTATGGAAAAGAAGTTTCCTGATGCCAACTCAACCTCTCAGTAGACCTAGGGGGTCAGGAGGAAGATTTCATGTAGGCAGCCTGCTATGTGAGCAGACACAGAATGTCAGTGCCCACAGGACATCCTAGCTTAAAACAGAAAACAACCAACTGACACTACAATATTTCTGGTCTGATTGAGAGATGCAAGAAACTAAGGCCGCCATCATTATGATGTGGCAAGTGTTTCAAGGAACTTGGAATTGGGAGAGGGCACTAGGAAAAGACTGCCTTGCTCTTTGTGTTCATCAATCTGAGAGAATGAAGATGGAAAGCCAACACCGGTGCCTTCTGAGTGCATCACACACTATAATGATAAGCTATACTGGTTCCCAGAAAGTCCTTCCCCATTATTTCTACAATTCCAAATCCTTGATGTATATAATTCCTTAGTAACTCAAATACCTTGCCTAAATGGCCATAGAAATGCTTAGCACAGTGCTGGCCTCATAGTACATATTCAATAACTGAATGAATGAACAAATGAATAATCTTAATTAGTGACTTTCA
>PVJC01020524.1:0-29088 GCA_004026665.1 Murina feae
ACTATAAACAAAGACCGAGTGTATTTAACTTTAAAATTTAAATATTTGTCTCATTTTTTACAACACCAATATATAAATACCTGAAATAAACTCTAAATCAGTGATTTATATTTATTTAACAGATGCACAGCTGAAATTCTGTAATATTTTCTTTGATGGTTTTATAATATGACAATTTTTTTTAGACTTCATACAACTTCTCAAAATACTATGGCATAAAGCAATAAATTTTTTTAAACCATTTCATTCATGATAGAAGACCATGCCTCTCTCTCCCACAAAGTATCTATTGCTACCTTATAGAGAATGACTTTGGACCAAATGAACTCTTGTTTTTGACCTGTATTTTTAATATGTTGGCTCAGAGTAGTAATTACTAGAATTTCTTCCATTTCAATGCAATGGAATGGTATAACATATCTTACAGAGCATTCTGTGAAGGAATACTTTTTACTGACCACTTTTGAAGCTAGTCATATTTTTCACCTGTAAACCAGCAGAGTTGGATTTTTTTGATTTACTGTAGGTAGCAATTCTTTAAGCTGCTAGAGAGCTCATATTTAGTGTATATGTGGGGTCTCATACTTTTTAAAATATTTTTAATTTCAATTTTGTATGCCTAAATTGACAGAAACTACTAGAATTAGTCTTCTTTTAAAAAAATTATTGATTTTTAGAGAGAGAGGAAGGAAGAGGGAGAAAATATTGATAATGACTGCCTTCTGCACTAAAGATTGAGCCCACATCCTGGGCATGTGCCCTGACCAGGATTAATCTTAAGGTTCTTTCTGGTATGACTCTAAAAATTCAGATATGAATCTACCATAACATTAGCATATTTATGAAATAAGTAACAAGTGATTGTAATAATTTATTCACCAGAAAAATAAACATCTATATATTGTATTGATATAATTTTTCTCCTTTATCCCTTTTTTTTGCTATTAAAAAAGGAAAAATAATATAAGCATATAGTTTGTCTTTTACTGCTGTCCTTGGAAGCCATCCTTTAAAAATAAGGTTAAACTACAACTTACTTTCTTTATGTATTCTATTTGACCTGTTTTTTTTAATCTTTATTGTTCAGATTATTACAGATGTTCCTTTTTTTTAAGCCCCATAGTTCCCCTCCACCTGGTTCTCCCCCTCCACACCCTGTGCCCTTACCCCCACCACTGTCTTCATCCATAGATGTAGGATTTTTGTCCAGTCTCTTCCCATACCCCTCACACCCCCTTCCACCTGAGAATTGTCAGTCCATTCCCTTTCTATGCCCTTACTTATATTCACCAGTATAGTCTGTTCATCAGGTATTTCTATTGATTGACTTGTTATATTCACTGGTTCATAGATATGTATTTGTTATCACTTTGTTGTTCATAATTTTTATCTTTACCTTTTTCTTCTTCTTCCTCTTCTTAAAGAATGCTCTTCAGCCTTTCAAATAATCCTGGTTTGGTGGTATGAACTCCTTTAGTTTTTTCTTGTCTGTGAAGCTCTTTATTTGACCATCCATTTTACATGATAGTTTTGCTGGGTAGAGTAATCTTGGTTGTAGGTTCTTGCTATTCATCACTTTGAATATTTCTTGCCACTCCTTTCTGGCCTGCAAAGTTTCTGTTGAGAAATCAGCCTACAGTCGTATGGGTACTCCCTTGTAGGTAACTAATTGTTTTTCTCTTGCTGCTTTTAAGATTCTCTCTTTGTCTTTTGTCCTTGGCATTTTAATTATAATGTGTCTTGATGTGGTCCTCTTTGGATTCCTTTTGTTTGGGGTTCTTTGTACTTCCTGGACTTGTAAGTCCATTTCTTTCACCAGGTGGGGGAAGTTTTCTTTCATTATTTCTTCAAATAGGCTTTCAGTATCTTGCTCTTTCTCTTCTTCTGGCACCCCTATAATTCTGATGTTGGTACGCTTGAAGTTGTCCCAGAGGGTCCTTACACTATCTTCATATTTTTGGATTCTTTTTTCTTTTTGCTTTTCTGGTTGGGTGTTTTTTGCTTTTTCGTGTTTCATATCTTTGACTTGATTCTTGCGATCTTCTTGTCTGCTGTTGGATCTCTGTATATTATTCTTTATTTCAGTCAGTGTATGCTTAATTTCTGATTGGTCCTTTTCCAGTTTTTTGGTATTCTCATTAAGATCCTTGAATGTCTCACTTAGTTCCTCAGAGGTTTGCAGAAGATGCTTGAGTAGCATTATAACTGTGGTTTTGAACTCTATATCCTGTAGTTTGCTTTCCTCCATTTCTGTCATTTGTGATCTGTTTCTTCGTCTCCACATTTTGGCTGCTTTCCTGTGTTGATAGAGTGGCTTTCTGTGCTAGGGCCCAGTGATTCAGCATCCCCAGTTACCTGGGGTGGACACTTTTGGTGTACGCCTTTGAGGGCTGGGTGCACAGTCTTGTTGTAAGTTAAGTCTTGATTGCTGTTGGTGTCACTGAAAGGAAATGACCTCCAGGCCTTTCTCCTTATTGTATGGGGTTTGGAATTTTTGGAGTTCTCTGTCCCAGCTGCAGTCTGTTAGGTTAGGCTACAGGCAGACAGGCGCATAGCTTGGATAATGTTGAAAATTGGTTGAGGTGGGGTCTCAGAATCACCAGGGCGGAGCAACACGCAATGGCTGCCCCTCAGCTGGCTGCATGGCTTTTCCCCGTTTTGGCATCTCCACGTCCTGGCGTCTGCATGCCCCTAAGTCCCGGAGTCTTGTAGCTCCGCGTCAGTGATCGCTGCGAACAGTTCTGCTGGAACGCCACTGTCATCTTCCACCCTGATGCCAGACCGCCTGCAACGCGTTCAGTGCAACCCCAGAGTTTGTAAACCCCTTCTAAGCTGCGGACCCAGGTACAGCTACTGCCACTGTTTGCCCTCGCCACCACCGTTTTGTGCGGGTCCGAACCTCTCTGTTTTGGTGCTGGGAACTTCTACTCAGTCTCAATGCACTCTTTCTCTTACCTTCTAGTAGTTGTAAAGCTTCCACTCCCTTGGTTCTGGAGGATGACTGTTTAGGTTTATAGTTGTATTTTTTAATGTGGTTGTGGGAGGCTGCGCATTCAGGTATATGCCTTATGCCGCCATCTTGGTTCTCTCCTTGACCTGGTTCTTGAGCTATCTTTTTCATATGTTATCTGCTGTTAGCTATAAATAAACTATTTAATGTCCTTGTAAAATGGAAATCCTATTTTATGCTATTGAATTTAAATGAAATAATACTAGCATCCTGCTGTATGAATTGTAGTTCTTAAGTTAAATTAGGGTTCTCTTTATTTTTATTATTTGGTATAAAATATTTGGTTATGTCACTGGGAGTCTTTTTCTATTAAGCAAGAGTATTATAATTATTTGATACCAATTATGTGCAAGAAACTTAAGAAGATATGACAAGATCTTTAACTTCAAAGACTTAATATCAAACTGACTATTAGAGTACATACCAATATAATCTGGTATATGGTAGGTGGCAAATGAGTGGTAAAAATAGTGGTGTTCCAAGGTTTAATGATGAATTGGTTATTAAAGGTTTCACAAAGGATGTAGGATATGAGTCAGGCCTAAATAACAGAAGAGTTAAGAGGCCATTCTATGTATAAGGGCTAAGAATGGATGTTCCTTGTACTAGCTTTTTAAAACATGAATTTAAGGAGTTGATATTGAAGGGGCTCAAATGATAAGCTAAAGAGTTTAAACTAGGTGTATTGGTTAATGCAGATTTTGTAATAAAACGATAATTTCAAGAGAAACATCAAAAGTACTTTATTCAAAGTAATGTCCACCACTAGCTACACATTTCCCCCATCTTTCAGGTAATTTGATACTATCCCAATAGAACTTTTCTTATGTTGAGGCAACCCATTCAAAGACCCAATTTTCCACTTCTTTGTAAGTTTTGAAATGTTGCTGAGAAAGTGCGTGTGCCATAGATCAGAACAAGTGCTAATCTGAAGGAGCAAGGTCTGGTGAATACAGCGGGTGGGTTAATACTTCCCAGACATCTTTTAACATGTCTTTAACTGGTTTTGAAGTGTGTGATGGTGTGTCATCATGAAGCAAAATTACTTTGCCGTGTCTTCTGGCCCATTCTCGTTGTTTCACGATTAAAGCGTGGTTAAAATTGATTAGTTGTGGTCAGTAGCAATCAGTATTAATGGTTTCACCTGGTTTTAGAAGCTCATAATACACCACACCTTCCTGATCCCACCAAATGCAGAACATTGCCTTCTTTCCAAAGTGATTTGGCCTTGCAGTTGATGTTGATGGTTGACCTGGATCAACCCGTGATTTTGTGCATTTAGGATTCTCAAAATAAATCCACTATTCATGGCCAGTCACAATTCGATGCGAAAAAGACTTTCTTTTGTGCTGTTAAAGCAACATTTTACTGATGACTTTTCGGTTTTCCATTTGTCTTTCATTCAGTTGATGTGGCATCCATTTTCCTTCCTTTAAAATCTTTCCCATTGCTTGTAAAGGATTGGAAATTGTTTGCTGAGCAACATGTAATATTTCTGTAAGTTGTTTTTGAGTTTGACACACATCTTCATACAATAATGCTTGTAATTGTTGGTCTTCAAACTTTTTCGGTTGACCTGGACGTTCTTTGTCTTTCACATCAAAATCATCACTTTTAAAGCGTTTAAACCAGTGTTCACAAGTATCTTGAGATGGAGCATGTTCACTGTAAGCTTCCAGAAATATTCAGCAGCACTTTTCTTCAAAATAAAGTAATGAATTAGGACTTCCCGCAAAATGCTCTTTTTTTTTTTTGGCACGAAATTCGACATTTTTAAGTGTAAAAATATCTATGATGTTAACACCTTCAGAAAATTTGACATATGAAATTTTGAAGCTTGCTGTCAATACAACAAAATAGCGTACATATCAAATCATATATATATATATATATATACACACACACACATACACACACACACACCCCAACATATGTGTAACTCCCATCTAGTGAAAAAAATCCACATTATTCACTGGTACACCTAATAATTGGAAAGTAGACAATAGTTTTGAGTAGTGGATGGTGATAAAGAAATAAGATTATAATCCCGCCGGTGTTGCTCAGTGGTTGAGCTTCTTCTGCCTATGAACCAGAAGGTCACCGGTTTGATATCTAGTCAGGGCACATGCCCTGGTTGCAGCTCAATCCCTAGTAGAAGGCATGCAGGAGGCAACTGATCAGTGTTTCTCACCCTAGCCAGTTTGGCTTAGTGGATAAAGCATCGGCCTGCAGAATGAAGGATCCAGGTTTGATTCTAGTTGAGGGCACATGCCCAGGTTGTGGGCTCAATCCCCAGTGAGGGGTGAGCAGGAAGCAGCCAATCAATGATTCTCATCATTAATGTTTCTGTCTCTCCTTCCCTCTCCCTTCCTCTCTGAAATCAATAAAAAATATTTATTTAAAAAATGTTTCTCTCTCATTGATGTTTCTGTCCCTCTCCCTTTCTCTCTAAAATCAATAAAAACATTTTTAAACTTATTTTTTGAGAGAATGGTAGAGAGAGAGAAACATTGATGCATAGTCCCTATTGTGGATTGAGCCCACATCCCTGGCATATTCCCTGACCAGGACTCAGACCAGTAACCTTTTGGTGCACAGGACTACCAAAAGTTGAACTTTCCAAAGTTTTAGTCTAGGTCTGCTTAGTACTTCTAGGGTTTTGAAAAGTCCTTTATGGAAGAAGTCTGTCATTCAGTAGCTTGTCTTGGATTGTGTGATTACTGTCAGTGTTTGATAAATGGTGGGGTTGGAGGAGGGGAAGAGTGAGTAACCTCATTTCTGATAGGTTCTGTCCAAATTAAAAGGAGGAGCTTTTGTCCTCAGTTTATTTAACCCTACCATATCTGTCTGTTACCTAGTGATAAAAAAGCCAACAAATAACTTTCTTTTGGGTCATATACCGTATTTTCCAGCATATAAGACGACTTTTTAACCCAGGAAAATATTCTCAAAAGTTGGGGGTCATCTTACACGCCGGAAAATACGGTATATAGTGTTAGAAGAGAGCCTTTTATATTAAAGGCTTGTATGTTCCCTTAGCTGCCATGGTGAACAGCCTACTGAGCTTATGTTACCTGATGAATAAGTCCAGATGGCTATAAACTGTTGGAAGATATAAAACCAAAGCCAGTTTCAGGAAACTATCCACTTTGCTCATTTTTGGGTAAGATCCGTTGCGGTGACTTTCTCAATTTGTTTTAAAATTTAATTTTTAACTGTTTTCTTACTTTTTACCTAGGTTATAAAATATCCTTCTATGCCCAAGACCTACAGACTACATGTCCTACAAAAAAGATCCAATGGTTTTTCATTCCTTGAAGATACATTAGAAGCATAAATATGGTGCCAAAAGAACTTTCTACCCTTCTCTGACTACGGTTCATTTGGACATACTTTTGTATTGAAGAGAGGTATACAGCCTGAGGCTATTCATTGTGGAGAGACTCTGTCGTGTAGGATAATGGACCATCCTTGTAGGGAGAAGGATGAAAGACAACGGACCACTAAACCCATGGCACAGAGAAGTGCACACTGTTCCCGACCGACTGGCTCCTCAACATCCTCTGGGGTTCTTATGGTGGGACCCAACTTCAGGGTTGGCAAGAAGATAGGGTGTGGGAACTTCGGAGAGCTCAGATTAGGTAAGAACTTGGTTATGTCTGTGGCTTCCACTATTTACAGCAGTAGCTATAATATGCAGTGATATGTTTCATAGCAAGTGGTTTATAATTTTATGGGAAATTCTCTTAATTAAGAATTCTCTTAAGAACTAAAGAATTTGTGAATGGGATAGTCATTATCAATTATAATTGTTATGCAAGGTTCATGTCTATATGTATAGGCTTTTAAATTTTCCACCAATATTTTGATGTAGAGAGATCTACATACAGATAATAAAATGAAGATTCTGATTTAGTTGGCCTAGAAGTTGGAGCCCTAAATGCTGTCTTTCTAACAAACTTCCAGGTACTCTAGATACTGCTGGCCCAGGAACCCCACACCTTGAGAAGGAAGTAAGGTCTTGTTTTAATTTAAACCTTGCCCCTGATAAGGTAATAATACCCAAATTTAATCTGCAAGGATATATCTATCCTGTTTAGAGAGGCTTCCAACTGATACTGTTTGCATTTCTTCCTGGAAGTCCCAGCGTCAGGATTGTGCTAAAATTTCAGGGAGAAATTATGCAAATGTGTTTTTTTCCCAACCAAGGAAATTGATTTAAAAAAAAAACACAAAAAACCTCACATGAGGATATGTTTTTCGTTGATTTTAAGGGAGGGAAGAAGGGAGGAAGGGAGGAAAACACATCAATGTGAGATAGAAACATTGATAGGTTGCCTCACGCATGTGTACCAGTTGGGGATCGAACCTGTAATTGGGTATGTGCCCTAACCTGAAATCGAACCCATCACCCTTCAGTGCACGGGACGACACTTTAACCACTGAGCAACACTGACCAGGGTATGTGGAAATGGATTTTTAAATTTGAAGTATAAATTTATGAATGAGATGATGAATAATGACAAAATCGACCAGTTTGAAGTTGTGAAATTGGGAAGAGGGTTTATTGCCATTTATTTATAATTCACCTTCTAGGTGAATGAAGAAGAGAAAATGAACGATCTTATAAGTGTATGAAGTTGGACATCAGCTTCAAGAATGAAGAGGTCCCCTTTTAGGCTAAAGTGTTTCCCTTTTCTTCATAAACATTGAGGCTATGATTATTATCAAGACTCCTTAGAGGAGACTTTGACTCTTGGGGGAATGGGAGTATAGGGTATTGCTTATTACCTCTGCTGCTTCTAATGATTCTGCAAAAGAAGATGGAAAAAGTCTTACCTTTGATCCTCCATCGAGAGATTCAGGGAAATATCACTGTACTAGCCAGAGGTCACTGGCTGCAAAATTGATCACTGGAGCTGAGAATGAGTTTATTTTATTGGTAGAAGGTAGGATAATGAAAGGCTCTTGACATTTAGTGGTATTCATGTTCAGGTTAGCAAAGCCAACAGATGCTTCTGAGAAGAGGAGTAATGTGTGCAGTTTCATACTGAGTTCCTAGCAACTACTGAATTGCTTTAGCAACTAGTTTAATGAACATTCATTTACATAATGTATTGACTTTGCTCCAGCATTGCTGTAGTACTTGAATTAAATGAATTATGACATAAATATCCACAAAATTACTGCTGAGAGGCAGTTTATAATGCATATAAATCCATGAACAATCAAACATTATTTTTCCAACATCTCCTGTCTCAAACAGTTTGCTTCTTGACCTGACAACCCTTTCATGCTGATACCTGTCACACATCTTTCAGGCAACAAAGGAGAAAATGTGAGAAAATATGAGTCAGTTTACCGCTATTAACATTTCAGGATATTGTACAATGAATATTTTCATGTATTTTTTGCTTTTGTTACTGCTTATTAAATTTTCATTTTTTAATGTACATTTCGTGTCCTTTTTGTTACATTTTCATTTATATTTTATATTCTTTTTGTTTTTAAAGTTTATTAGAAAAAGTACATTAGACATGTACTGTATCTGAGAAAGGTTAAAACAGGAAATAATTTGGGGGTCTGGAACAAATTAATTTACTTTACATTATTTCTAATAGGAAAATATGATGTGGTTTTCAAACAAATCACTTCTTGAACAGCCTTTGGAATGAATTAAGTTCAAGAACCGAGGTTCTATTCTAATACGTGCAACAAAATGGATGAATCACAAAGTAATGTTAAGCAAAAGAAGGCAGACACAAAAGAGTAGTTTATATAATTACATTCATAGATATTTAAAATAGGCCAAACTAATTTCTTGAGATTACAATCAAAATAGATTTTGGGTGGTGATAGATGAGGGTTATTGATTGGGAAGAGGCACAAGAAAACTTACTAGCATGCTGAAAATGTTCTCTCCCAAGATAGTTACATGGTTATGTGTATGGATATGTAAAAATTCACTGAGCTGTGTGCTTTGTGCACTTCATATTAGTTACACCTCAATTAAAAATAAAGTAAGTGTTAAAAATTATTTTAAAGGCATATAGTTTGTACAAAAAAGGATTAAAGTTTGATTTTAAGAGTATGTGTCAGTGATCCTTACACAGTTTTTCAAACCTGTTCCTCAGGAGGAGCTGCTTCCCAATTACTGAAGGGTCCCGGATTTGATTCCGGTCAAGGGTATGTGCCTTGGTTGCAGACTCGATCCCCAGCCCTGGTTGGGGTGTGTGCAGGAGGCAGTCATTCAGTGTGTCTCTCTCACACCGATGATTCTCTCTGTCTCTCCCGCTCCCACTCTAAAAATCAATGGAAAAAATATTCTCAGGTGAGGATTTAAAAAAAAAAAAGGCTTCTTGATTTAACTACTAATTGCCTCAAGTTTTTTGGTTGGATTTTACTTTTTATAAGTTCTAGGTAGTAACTTACAAATGTACTACTTTCACTTCAGTTAGCTAGAGATCTAACTAAAACTGAGAACCCGAGGCTGTATGTCCCTTTATCTGTGTGAATGACTACTGAGACGCTGGTTCTTTGAAATAGTGCTGTATCTGATGAAGCTTATGGTAAATGTTGTGTCTCTGAAGGTGACTTACTGAAACAGACAGTCTTCATGTAGTGGTTTTTATGGGCAGTGTCACATCCAGGACTGCTGTTTCAAATGGGCTGAGTTTAGGTGTAAACTCAGCTTTTGTAAGCTTCAAAAACTAGTAACTATGTCATGCAGGGGTTTTTTTTTTCCCCCATCAACACTAAAAGAACCCATAGCCAAGAAGGGAGCTTTGGGAAGCATTGTAGTTTTGTGCAACAGATGCTAAAAGCTTTGGGATTGTACCATCTCATCAGTGGTACTTTTTACCCATTAAACTGCCTCTCTCATATATATATCAGATATATCAATATTTAGCTGAAGCAGTCATTCATTCTAAATGGGCAGAATTTTAACTGTATGTAATTAAGTTCTTCCAGGGTAAATGTTTGAGTATTCTCTCAGGATAGTGGCTGAGTGATTGTCTAGCTTTCCACATGTGCAGCATCACCTCCAGTGCCTCTTAGGCGTAAGGATAATTGCTTTGTCAGAGGGTGACATGTGTTCAGTTCTTTGATGCCCTCAGAGAAAAAAAGCAAATGTAAAACAAGCTAGCAATTTGTGATATATCAGCCATCATGTTTGGTGTTACAGAGGCAGTTTCATTTATTATATTTCTGTGATTATATTCTTTTATACAGATATGAAAATTGAAGATGAGGGACATTTCAAAATTAGTCTATTATTTTTAAGTTTCATGAGAATTTGGACAAGAAAGGCATCCTGGTGGAGTGGAATGACCATTGCCTACTCTCTTGGTTTTCTTTCTGTTCTCCACTGATTGAACATAATTTTTGACCCTTCTTTTTTCCTTATCCCTCATGTTTGTATGTGGTTAGATTTTTCTTCAAAATGCCTTCTGGCCAGGTAGCTCAGTTGGTTAGAGCATTAATCCAATATGCTAAGGTTGCAGGTTTGATCCCCAGTCAGGGTACATACAAGAAGCAACCAAGGCATGCATAAATAAGTGGAACAACAAAATGCCTTGATTATAAATCCTGTTTTTAAGTCATTTCTCTTTCAGAAAGTATTGCCTCATACTTACAATAATAGAAGTAATAAAGATTAGACTTATCTATCACCTTGTAGTTTACAAAGTACTTTCATATATTCTAACTCATGTAATTTTCATAATCACACTGTGGTAGGGTACCACTTAAATGGTCTGCTATAACAACTCTCTATTTATTTTACATGTAGGTATCCTCTTGTATACACTGGGGCCAGATGAGTACGTTAAAAATACAACTTTCACCATTATGCTTTTCCTCTTAGCTAACGAGATCTTTGGTGGTTTAAAAGCATGTTGAATAATAAAATCTAAAGTCCTATATTTGCATTTAGAATTATCCATAATTTGATAACCATCCTTTTTTTATTGCCCTAGAACTTACTCAGAAGAACCTTCTTTGTATATCAAGTTACCTAATATATATCAGATACTGTTTTATTGCTAGGGATAAAACGATTAGTTCAACATTCTTCTTGTCCTTAGGAAATTTGTGTCTAATGGAGGTAAAAAGATATATGCTAATTGTAATATGTGGAAGTTTATGGAACTGGGGGCTGCCTCAGTTCTTTATAAAGTGTATTTAGAAAAGGGATATTTTAAAGGAACCCCCAAAAATGAGAGAGTAGATAAAAACAGATGAGAAATGTTAACAAAATTTTGGAAGCTGGAAAGCAGATAGCTAAATGGTAGTTGATTTAGCAGTCCAGAGAAAGCTGAATGATAGGTTAGGCCAGTTTGTAACATGAAATTCACCAGATAGGCTCAAGAATTGGAGATAGTAGGAACTTCAGAAAGTTAGGATGCAAAAGGAGCCAAAAAACAGGAAGCCTAGTTGCAGGTCTATATGTGAAGCTATTGGATAACTAAACCTCTTCCTTCCTGGCATCATCCTCACAGGAGATGGAAGGTTTACACTGTTGAAGGTGAACTAAACTGAAAACTGGCCTTGGCTGAACCTGTGGTGTGCGGAGCCAGCTCAGTCAAGGGTTCCACAAGCCTGAGTGAGGGCAGTGAAGGATAAATGACAAAGAGAATAAACTGAGTCTAGGTGGATCTTCCTGTGCCTGGCTGAGGTCACAGAGAGAGGTCCAGATGGCAAGCTGAGCCTTTATTTTATACTCAGAGGTAAACAAGGTGGTGGTCACTATAGTTACAATGTTCCTGTAAGTTTCACTTGTTTTGGCAGCACTTGCTGTACCCCCCTCAGGCCATTAGCTACCCAGATAAGATCTAGGGAGCATCACAAGGTCAAGTCTAATTGGGCTAAGAGGACTGTACCCTCTAAGTTGGGACTTGTTTGTGGCTTTACCAATAGGTCAGTCCTAGGCTTAACCGTATAGTCGCGCCCTACAATGGGGAAAATGAGAAAAAGTTACCCACTGATTAGTGAGAAACCCCCAGACTCTGGACGAAACAAATCCAAAGTGCTTGGGATTTCTTTGGACACTTTTTCTTCAAAAGAAGTATGTGCATGATTTCTATAATATAGTTGTTTTATTGTGACCAAACCATTTTCAGCCTCTAGCATCTACTTTCTCATTTTTTGTTAGATTGCTCATGTAGTTTCTTCTCCTGAGATGCCTTTCTACCTTCTTCAATTTAAAATCCTTCTAATTTTGTTTTACTCTTGGGGGGGAAGTGGCTAGAAGGAACTGCCTGGGACACTAGCAGCCCTTTGTCTCACTCAGCCACAATCTCTGCTGTGTTTTTGTTTGTTTATTTGTTTTGTATGTGTGTTTATTGATTTGAGAGAGAAACATTGATTTGTTCCATTTAGTTGTGTATTCATTGATTGTTTCCTGTATGTGCCCTGATTGGATATTGAACCCACAACCTTGGAATATGGGGACAGTACTCTAACCAATTCAGCTCCCCAAGCCAGGGCTAATCCCTGCTGGTTTTCACAGCCAGAAGTTATAGGGACTTTTCTTTGCACTGGAACCCTGGGCTGGGACCCCTCCCTTCTCAGGGGTGACTTCCACAGCTGAGATATTTATCTGCCACATGTTTGTGTGGTATACCATCCTGCTCCATGTCTTTGCCCTTCCTATCAGTCTGGATGTGGCTTCTTTATATCCTTAGTTGTAGGGCTTCCACTCAGCTAGATTTCAAGTGGTTCTGAGTGATAGTTATTCTGTTGGTTATAATTTTGATGTCTATACAAGTAACTTTTAATCAGTTAAGGTTTGGGGTGTCTGGGATGTGTTGAGCATGGTCTTAAACACCGTAAGACATTGATAGAACTCTTAGGTAAAATCTCTACTCCTCAAGATATTTGTAGTCTAGCTGACTAAGATAGTACAAATATATAAGAAACAAGATAAAGTCCAGTGCAGTGACTATATATTGTATACAAAACACTAGGGAGGAATTAAAGCCTTCAAGAATCAATGGGGTTAGGGAGGTGAAGGTAGCTAAGTACCCAGCATGTAATATGGACCCACTTAGTGATAGTTAATTGCTCTTATCCTCATCCTGACTGCCAAATTCCTATTCTAAATGTTTAGGAGAATATTGATTTTATTTATACAAGTAGAGAAATTGAGAGGAAAAATGGTTATTATTTCAGGAAGAACTTTGAGATGTTTAAATGTTGTTGGAGAGCTGTTTCCTGCACAAAGTGAAAGATACAGAGCTAGAGTTTGTAGTGAAGGGTCAAAACAGCTTTGAGAATCATTTCCTTATATACAGTAGATAAGTTTTCCAAAAGGTGATTAGGACAATAGTTGGTTTTATTTCATTCTGTTCTTTATACCAACTAGTATTGACACTAAATACCATGATAAAAAATATAAAATCCCCATTTGTCAGTGAGTTGGAAAAATGAGGGTTTGTATTTATTGTGCCAAGAGTTAAAAAGTCTGTATCTTTGAAATTCTGGATTTTTTTTCTTGCTTAATCTCATGGTGGTTTAATAGTAAGGGAATATTAAAAAATAAAATTTGCATATGTGAGAGAGATAACTAGATTTAAAAAATATTCTTGTGTCTAATTTAAATTTTCAGATTCTCAATCTGTTTTTTGTTTTTGTCTTGCTGGGTCTTACCATCTTTATTTAGCTTTTCAGTTATAAATCATGTTTTATATATGTGAACAGCTTTGGGAATGTGACCTTTCTCATGACCCTGTAAGCTATGATTTTGCTTTGTATTTCCCAAAATAAGTGTCATTAAAACATACATTTTGTTTTTTTCCTAGGTAAAAACCTCTACACCAATGAATATGTAGCTATCAAACTGGTGAGTAGAATCTGTATTTGTACTAAATGTTTTTTGGTGCTCTCACCCTCACATATATTTTTTTACAGGAAATAATTGTGAGCATTTACAAAAATACTAATTTTTTTTTCTCTTGCATATGATCCCATAAAATCATTTTCCTTCAACTGTGTATAGTATTACAGTCATGAATTACTATATACTATATTACATTAAATGATACTAACTATAGTTTATCCATGATGAATCAAAAATAGTTAATAAAAAATTGCCAGAAGAAAACAAATCACTGCAAAACTAGTCATTTTTATGAACTTTATATCTTTGACAATGTAATTTAAAAGATAAAATCATTTCCCTTGGCCAGAGTTACTCACTTGGTTGAGCATTGTCCCAGGCACTGCAAGTTTATTAGTTCAGTTCCAACTCAGGGCACATACCAAGGTTGTGGGTTTGATCCCTATTGGGGGTGTGTTCAGGAGGCAATCAATCAATGTTTCTCTCACATCAGTGTTTCTCTCTCCCTCCTTCCATCACTTTTCCTTCCTATCTCTCTCTAAAGTCAATGACATTTTTTAAAAAAATACATTTTTATTCTTCAGGTTATTACAGTAGTTCCTTTTTTTTTTTAACCCCCATAGCTCCCCTCCACCTAGTTCTCCCTGCAACCCCGTGCCCATTCCCCTGCCACTGTCTTCATCCATAGGTGTAAGATTTTTGTCCAGTCTCTTCCCACACCCCTCACACTGCTCACACCCCTCACACCCCTCACACCCCTTTCCCCCTGAGAATTGTCAGTCCATTCCTTTCTATGCCCCTACTTCTATTATATTCACCAGTTTTTTCTGTTCATTAGATACTTTTATTGACTTAATTGTTAGATTCACTTGTTGATAGATATGTATTTGTTGTCACTTTGTTGTTCATAATTTTTATCTTTACCTTTTTCTTCTTCTTCCTCTTCTTAAAGAATGCCCTTCAGCCTTTCAAATAATGCTAGTTTGGTGGTGATGAACTCCTTTAGCTTTTTTTGGTCTGTGAAGCTCTTTATTTGACCATCAATTTTACATGATAGCTTTGCTGGGTAGAGTAATCTTGGTTGTAGGTTCTTGCTATTCATCACTTTGAATATTTCTTGCCACTCCCTTCTGGCCTGCATGGTTTCTGTTGACCCTTGTAGGTAACTAATTGTTTTTCTCTTGCTGCTTTTAAGATTCTCTCCTTGTCTTTTGCCCTTGGCATTTTAATTATGATGTGTCTTGGTGTGGTCCTCTTTGGATTTTTTTTTGTTTGGGGTTCTCTGCGCTTCCTGGACTTGTAAATCCAGTTCTTTCACCAGGTGGGGGAAGTTTTCTGTCATTATTTCTTCAAATACGCTTTCAATATCTTGCACTCTGTCTTTTTCTGGCACCCCTATAATTCTGATGTTGGTACACTTGAAGTTGTCCCAGAGGCTCCTTACACTATCCTCATATTTTTGGATTCTTTTTTCTTTTTGCTTTTCAGGATGGATGTTTTTTGCTTCTTCGTATTTCAAATCTTTGACTTGGTTCTTGCGATCCTCTTGTCTGCTGTTGGATCTCTGTATATTATTTTTTATTTCAGTCAGTGTATGCTTAATTTCTGACTGGTCCTTTTCCATTTTTTTGGTATTCTTATTAAGATCCTTGAAGGTCTCACTTAGTTCCTTGGAGGTTCATAGAAGATTCTTGAGCAGCCTTGTAACTGTGGTTTTGAACTCTATATCCAGTAGTTTGCTTTCCTCCATTTCTGTCATTTGTGATCTGTTTCTTTGTGTCCCATTTTGGCTGCTTCCCTGTGTTGATAGATTGGCTTTGTGTGGTAGGTGTCCTCTTGGGCCCAGTAGCTCAGCCTCCCCAATCACCTGGGGTGGACACTCTTGGTGTACGCCCTTGAGGGCTGGGTGCACAGTCTTGTTGTAGTTAAGTCTTGATTGCTGTTGGTATCACTGGGAGGTAATGACCTCCAGGCCAATTGATTGCGAGAACCCGCTGTGTCTGTCATGGAAGAACTGCTATGCAGGAGACATCCTTTTGGAGCAGAACTTGCTTCAGTGGGGCTTTGGTGCTCACTGAATCTGCCTCTGTAGTGTGTCCCTTATGGATGTGAGGAGTTGAAATCTGGTATCTGGCCACTGGGTACACTGGCTCCTGTATCTCCAAGGAGGTGTGAAGTCAGCTGCTGCGTGAGTCCACCCAGGAGGTGGTACAGTGAGATCTGTAGATTTCTCCTCGTTGTTTGGGGTTTGGAACTTTTGGAATTCTCTGTCCCAGCTGCAGTCTGTTAGGTTAGGCTGCAGGCAGACAGAAGCACGGCTTGGGTGGGGTTGTAAATTGGGTGGGGGGGGGTCTCAGAGAATCACCGGGGTGGAGCAAACAGCGATGGCTTTTTCATTTTGGTGTCTCCATCTCCACCCTTTGGTGTCTCCGCACCCCAGAGTTTCTGAGTTTCGGAGCTCTTCTTTAGTGATCGCTGTGAACAGCTCTGCTAGAATGCCACTCTCATCTTCCGCCCCATTGCCAGACAGCCTGCAATGAGTTCAGTGCGACCCCGGAGTTTGTAATCCCATTCCAAGTTGTGGACCCAGGTGTAGCCACTGCCAGTTTCATGCGGGCCACCACCATTTTGCGCGCGTCCGTACGTCTCCATTTTTGGCACTGAGAACTTCTACTCAGTCTCAATGCACTCCTCCTCTTGCCTTATAGTTATAAAGCTTCCACTCCCTCTGTTTCTGGAGGATGACTGTTTAGCTTTATAGTTGTATTTTTTAATGTGGTGGTGGGAGGCAGCACATTCAGGTATATATACCTTATGTCGCCATCTTGGTTCTCTTAACAACATATTTTTAAAAAGATAAATTTATTTGAAAATTTTATCATTTTGTGACTGATTCATTTTTAAAATGTAAGGTATTTATTAATATACTTAGTACAGAAGTAAATTTGATCATCTAATCATTGTCTTCAAAAGCTGTCAAACATGAAAAGCACATCATGTGGTCAAATTTGAAGCAAAGAGAGGAGAACCAAGATGACAGTATAGTAAATATAGATACTGCCTTCCACAACCACACCAAAATTACAACTAAAATACAGAAAAAACATCATTCAGAATCACCTGAAATCTTGCTGAATGGAAGTGCTACAACTAGAGAAGTAAAGAAGAAAGCACATTGAGACTGGTAGGAGGGGCAGAGGCTCTGAAATGTGCTGGTCAGACACCCATGTGTGGCATTTTTTTTAATTGGGAGGGATATCTTAGCTGTGAGGAGCAGGGGGTCCTATACCAGACCCCCAGCTCAGGATTCCAAAGGTGAGAAGAGGAGCCCCCATAACTTCAGTCTATAAAAACCACACTTATTGTGGCTGAGGGACACAGAAGCTGCTGGAGACCCAGGCAGTTTTTCTTAAAGGACCGGCAAATGAACTTTCATGAACCTGCTCCCTCTGAGCTCCAGCTCTGGGACAGCAGCTTGGGAGAGCCAGGAACATAGGGAGACACATAGGGAGGAACTGCATTGTCTGGTCTCAGAGTAAGAACTCAGGGACAGCTTTCTCCCACACGGGTGCCCTCAGGGGTCATTGTTCCTATGCTGAGACCTCCCCCGCTACAGCGCTGACAGCCATATATGAATTTCCATTAGCCTGCTCACACTGTTTGTTCCTCCCTGGTGATTCCCTGAGACCCAGCCCCATTCAATTTGCAGCCTCACCCAAGCTGTTTGCAGCAGCTTTCCCATTTGTATGGCCTGACCTGGCCCAAGCTTCAGACTTTCCCAAAACCTCTCAAACAGCAAGTAGCTGGCATCAGCAAGACCTGGCACTAGCAACAGCCTACCTTGCCTCACAGCTTGGCCATGCCTGGGTACTTCTAAGCCCAACATAAGTAACAGCCACCTGCAGATCCGTCTGTAGAGCCTGATGTGTGGCTCCAGAGCCACGCACCTGATGGACAGCTTCAGACCATACCATATTGGAACTCTATGTATTCATGAGCCATACACTCAAGGGGCAGACTCAGTGAGCCCCAAAGCTCCACTGAGCAAGTCCTGCTCCACAGGGTCTCTTCTGCAAAGCAGCTCTTCCACTGTAGTCCAAGCTGATCCTCACAGCCATTTGGTCTGTGATGCCTTCCAGTGATGCCAACAGCAATCAAGGCTCAACTACAAGAAGATTGCACACTGCCCACACAGGGATGCACCTAGAGTGCCCAACTTGGGTGACTGGGGAGGCTGAGCCACTGTGCCCTACATACATATACTACACAAGGCCACTGTACCAGTGCCAGGAGACATAGCAACTCTACCTAATACATAAAAACAAGCACAGGAAAGCAGCCAAAATGCAGAGATAAGAAACGTATCACAAGTGAAAGAACAGAAGAAATCTCCAGAAAAAAACTAAGTGAAATGGAAGCAAACAAACTGTTGGACATACCGTTCAAAACAATGGTTATAAGGATGCTCAAGGATCTTTTTTTTTAATATATTTTATTGATTTTTTACAAAGAGGAAGAGAGAGGAATAGAGAATTAGAAACATAGATGAGAGAGAAACATTGATCAGCTGCCTCCTGCATATCCCCCACTGGGGATGTGCCCACAACCAAGGTACATGCCCTTGACTGGAACAAACCTGGGACCCTTGTGTCTACAGGCCGACGCTCTATCCACTGAGTCAAACCAGTCAGGGCAGGATGCTTGAGGATCTTAATGAGAGCTTCAAGGGAGTTAGACTTTTAAGGATCTCAATGAGAATTTTAAAGACATGAAAAAGGACCAGTCAGAAATTAAAGCATACGCTAACTGAAATAAAGAAAAATTTATAAGGATTTAACAGTAGAGGAGAGGATTCCGAGAACCAAATCAACGATTTTGAATATGAGGAAGCAAAAAACAGCTGATTAGCACAGCAGAAAGAAAAACTAATAAAAAATATGAAGATAGTGTAAGGAGTCTCTGGGACAACTTTAAGTGTAACAACGTTAGCAATATGGGGATGCCAGAAGAAGAGAGAGAGCAAGATATTGAAATCCTATTTGACCCTGTGTTCATAGCAGCACAATTTACCATAGCTAAAATATGGAAACAGCCTAAGTGCCCATCAACAAATGAATGGATTAGAAAACTGTGGTACATCTACACAATGGAATATTATGCTGCTGTAAAAAGGAAGGAGTTCTTAGCATTTGCAGTAGCATGGATGGAGCTAGAGAACATAATGCTAAGTGAAATAAGCCAGTCAATGAAAGAAAAATACCACATGTCCTCACTCATCTATGGATAATAATAACCATTGTAAACTGGTGAACAAAAATAGATGCAGAGGCAGAGTAACATCAAACAGACTGTCAAATTACAGCAACAAGGACAGGGACGTTGGTGGGGGGGCGGTAACAGATCAGCCAAGGGACTTTTGTGTGAGCATTTAAGCATAACCAATGGACACAAAACACTGGGGGGTAGGGAAGGCTGGGGGAGGGACAGGGGGAAAAAAGAGATATATGTACTAATCTTTGTAAAGCTTTATGTAATTTAAAAAAATGTAAAAAAAAAAAAAAAGAAATCCTATTTGAAGAAATAATGAAGGAAAACTTCCCTTACCTGTTGAAAGAAATACACTTACAGATCCAGGAAGTGCAGAGAGTCTAAACAAGAGGAACCCAAAAGGGCCGACACTAAGACACATCATAATTAAAATACCAAGGGTTAAAGACAGAGAGAGAATCATAAAAGCACCAAGAGTAAAGCAGCAAAACAAGATGGTGGCATAGGTAAACACCGGAATTGCTGCCGCGCACAACCATTTCCAAACCACAACGAAAAGAAAAAACGGACACCACCCAGACCCACAGGAAGGCTGGTTAAGTGGAAATTCTACAACTAGAAAGAGACTGAGACTCAGAGGAGATGCGAAAGTAGAGTAGAGGTATGGAGGCGCATGCGAAGGTGCTCGTGGAAAGGACTAGCGGCGTTTCATACTGGAGAAAGGCACGGGCTCCCGACGGCTCTAAACTCCAGTTCCGGGCGAGTTTCTGAGAACTCAGAATCATATGGGGAGTAGCTGGACTGTCTGGCGTTGTCTGGCAACGTCTGGCATCGGGAGGAATTCCAGAGCAGCTTGAGACCCGGTGCCTCTTAGGGCAGGGCTGAGAATCAGCCATAGCTGGTTGCTCTACCCTGTAGATTCCCCGAGCCCCCGCCCCGCCCAAGCTGCTTGCAGAGGCTTTTGCATATAAAAGGCTGGTAGCCTTAGGCAGAAGCTAAAATAGCACCTCCTTAGAGTTCCAAGAGACTGTGTACCCAGTGGTCAGAGCAGGACCGCCCAGTCTACAACTCCTCAGACCCATAAGGGACACACTCGGGGGCAGACTCAGTGGGCACCAAAGGCCCACTGAAGCAAGTCTTGCCCCATAAGGGTGTCTCCAGCACAGAAGTTCTCCCACCAGAGACACAGCTGATTCTCACAGCCAAGTGACCTGGAGGTCAATTCCTCTCAGTGAAACCAACAATAATCAAGGCTTAGCTACAACAAGATTGTGCACAAAGCCAACAAAGCAGTGCACCAAGCGTATCCACCTCAGGTAATTAAGGAGACTGAGCCACTGGGCCCTATAGGACACATAGCACAGAAAGCCACTCTATCAATGTAGAGAAGCAGCCAAAATGTGGAGACAAAGAAACAGGTCAGAAATGACAGAAATGGAGGAAAGCAAACGACTGGATATAGAGTTCAAAAACAGAGATATAAGGCTTTTCAAGAATATACGAGAGACTGCCAATAAATTTAGTGAGACCCTCGAGGGTATGAAAAAGGACCAGCTAGAAATTAAGCATACACTGATTGAAATAAAGAATAATATACAGAGATCCAACAGCAGACTAGAGGATCGCAAGAATCAAGTCAAAGATATGAAAGATGAAGTAGCAAAAAACACCCAGCCGGAAAAGAAAAAAGAATCCAAAAATATGAATATAGTGTTAGGAGTCTCTGGGACAACTCCAAGCGTACAAACATCAGAATTATAGCGATGCCAGAAGAAGAGACAGAGCAAGATACTGAAAACTTATTTGAAGAAACAATGAGTCTCAAGGTGGAAGCGGGGGCCAACATCTCGGGAGAGTCAAATGGGAGAGAACCAAGATGGTGGCATGATGTGTGTACCTATATGCACAGCCTCCACAACTAAATTGTAGAAAAACAACTATACAGTGAAAGACCATCCTCTGGAACCAAGGGAGGAGAAGCTTTGCAGCTGGAAGTCAGGAGAAGGAGTGCATTGTGACTGGGTAGGGGCTCCCGGTGCCAAAACTGAGAGGTACAAAGGCGCAGAACAGAAGTGGTGGCACGGATGAAAGAGTGGCAGCTGTGCCTGAATCAGCAACTGTGCCTGGATCCATGGCTTGGAAGGAGATTATAAACTCAGGGTTGCACTGAACGCGGTGCAGGCTGTTTGGCAACGGGGCGGGAGATCAGTGGCGTTCTAGCGGAGCTGTTTGCAGCGATCACTGACGTGGATTTTCGGGGACTCAGAGGCGCGCAGACCCCAGGGCTTGGAGGCTCTAGGTCCAGGAGAGGCTGCGAGTCAGCAGAAGGGCAGCTATTGCGGGTTGCCCCACCCCAGCAATTCTGAGACCACACCCTACCCCACCTACAACCCCACCCAAGCTATGCACCCGCCTGCCTGCAGCAAAGCCTGAGGGACTGCAGCTGGGACAGAACTCCAAAAGTTCCAAACCCCAAACAACGAGGAGAAAGGCCTGCAGGTCATTTCCTCCCAGTGATACCTCCCTGTGATAACTGAAACAAGACTGTGCACCCAGCCTTCAAAGGCGTACAAAAAGAGTGTCCACCTCAGGTGATTGGGGAGGCTGAAACACTGGGCCCTATAGTGCAGAAAGCCACTCCAATAACGCAGTCAAAATGCAGAGACAAAGAAACAGGTCACAAATGACAGAAATGGAGGAAAGCAAACTACTGGATATAGAGTTCAGAACTACACTTTTAAGGTTTTTCAAGAATTTTCTAGAATCCGCCGATAAACTTAGTAATATTATACAGAGATCCATTACCAGCCTAGAGGTTTGCAATAATCGAGTCAAAGATTTGAAACATGAAAAAGCAAAAAGCACCCAACTGGAAGAGAAAAAAGAAAAAAGAATCCAGAAGTGTGAAGATAGTGTAAGGAGCATCTGGGACAACTTTAAGCGTACCAACATCAGAATTATAGGGGTGCCAGAAGAAGAGACAGAGCAAGATATTGAAAACATATTTGAAGAAATAATGGCAGAATACTTCCCCTACCTGGTGAAAGAAATAGACTTACAAGTCCAGGAAGTGCAGAGGACCCCAATCAAAAGGGACCCAAGGAGGACCACACCAAGACACATCATAATTAAAATGCCAAGGGCAAAAGACATAAAGAGAATATTAAAAGCAGCAAGAGAAAAGCAGTTAGTTACCTACAAGGGGAAACCCATATGACTGTCAGCTGATTTCTCAACAGAAACCATGCAGGCCAGAAGGGAATGGCAAGAAATATTCAAAGTCATGAATAGTGGGAACCTACATCCAAGATTACTCTACCCAGTAAGGCTATCATGTAAAATTGATGATCAGATAAAGAGCTTCACAGACAAGAAAAAGCTAAAGGAGCACATCACTACCAAACCAGGATTATTTGAAGTGCTGAGGGGCATTCTTTAAGAAGAGGAAGAAGAAAAAGGTAAATATAAAAAGTATGAACAACAAAGTGACAACAAATATATATCTATCAACAAGTGAATATAACAAGTCAATAAAAATATCTGATGAACAGAATAAACTGGTGAATAGAATATAAGTAAGGGCATAGAAAGGGAATGGACTGATATTTCTCAGGGGGAAGGGGACATGAGGGCTATGTTAAGAGAATGGACAAAAATCTTACATCTATGGATGAAGACAGTGGGGGGAGGTAAGGGCATGAGGTGAGGGGGGGAACCAGGTGGAGGGAAGCTATGGGGGTTTAAAAAAGAAGGAACATCTGTAAGAATCTGAACAATCAAGAATATTAAAAAAAAAAAAAAAGAAATAATGACAGAAAACTTCCCCTACCTCGTGAATGAAATGGACTTACAAGTCCAGGAAGCACAGAGAATCCCAAACAAAAAAAAATCCAAAGAGGACCACAGCAAGACACATCATAATTAAAATGCCAAGGGCAAAAGATAGAGAGAGAATCTTAAAAGGAGCAAGAGAAAAGCAGTCAGTTACCTACAAGGGGGAACCCATACAACTGTCAGCTGATTTCTCAACAGAAGCTTTGCAGGCCAGAAGGGAATGGCAAGAAATATTCAAAGTGATGAGTAGCAAGAACCTATAACCAAGATTACTTTACCCAGCAAAGTTATCATTCAGTATTGAAGGTCAGACAAAAAGCTTCACAGACAAGAAAAAGCTAAAAGAGTTCATCACCACCCAACCAGTATTATATTAAATGCTGAAAGGTATCCTTTGAGAAGAGGAAGAAGAAGAAAAAGTAAAGATAAAAATTATGAACAACAAATACACATCTATCAACAAGTGAACCTAAAAATCAAGTGAATAAAAAAAGTCTGATGAACAGAATAAACTGGTGACTAGAATAGAATCAGGGGCATTGAAAGGGAGTGGACTGACAATTCTCAGGGGGGAATGGGGTGTTGGAGGTGTGGGAAGAGACTGGACAAAAATCGTACACTATGGATGAGGACAGTGGGGAGGGTAAGGGCAGAGGGTGACGTGGGAACTGGGAGGAGGGGAGTTATGGGGGGGGGGAGAAACAACTGTAATAATATGAACAATAAATATAAAAAAAAATGTAAAGCAGTTCACTGCAAGGGAGTACCTATATGACTGTCAGCTGATTTCTCAACAGAACTTTATGCCAGAAGAGAGTGTCAAAACATATTCAAAGTGATGATTAGCAAGGACCTATAACCAAGATTACTTTATCCAGCAAAGGTATAATTTAAAATTGAAGGTTAGTAAATGAGCTTCACAGACAAGAAAAAGCTAAAGGAGTACATCACCACAAAACCAGTATTAGTAGAAATGCTGAATGGTATTCTTAATGCAGAGGTAGAGGAGAAAGAAGGGGAGGAGGAGAAGATAGGAGAAGAAAAAGAAGGAAGGGAAAATGGGAAGAAGATAAAAAATATATACAATAAAAAGGCAATGAATACATATGTATCAACATTTGAATCTAAAAATCAAACTGACAGAGAAACCAAGATGGCGGCATAGGTAAACATCTGAAATCGCTGACTCATACAACCAGTTCAAAAATACAACTAAAAGGCAAAATGGATATCACCCAGAACCACAGGAAGGCTGATTGAGTGGAAATTCTATAACTATGAGGAAATAGAAAAGCACACCAAGACCCAGAGAAGATGCAGAGTAAAGTGCAGAGGTACGGAGGTATGCGCAGAAAGGGCTGGCAACTGAGAACATGGTTGTCTCAATCAGGAAGGAACTCAGCCTCCAGTTCCGGGGGAGTCTCTGGGGACCCAGACTTATAAGGGGAGAATCTGGACTATCTTGCATTGGGTGGAACTTGAGGCGACTTTCTCTCAGAGGTGCTTGCAGCGATTACTGTGGGACACTGAGACTCAGGCCTCTTAGGGCTGGGCTGAAGATCAGCCATAGCTGTTTGCTCCGTCCTGTTGATTCCCTGAGACCCTGCCTTACCCAAGCTGTGAGCAGAGGCTTTTGCATATGAATGACTCGACCCTTTTCAATCTTAAATTACTGGGGCCAACCAGATTACAGATGCTCAAATCCATAGATGCACACTCAGGGGGAAGACTCGGTGAGCAACCAAAGCCCCACTGAAGCAAATCTTGCCCCATAAGGGTGTCTACAGCACAGAAGTTCTCCCACCATAGACACAGCTGATTCTCACAGCCAAGTGGCCTGGAGGTTAATTTCTCCAGCGATACCTACAACAATCAAGGCTTAACTACAACAAGACTGTGTACAAAGTGCCCAAAGGGGTGCAACAAGAGTGTTCACCTCAGGTAATTGGGGAGGCTGAGCCACTGAACCTATAGGACACCTAGCACAGAAAGCCACCTTATCAACACAGGGAAGCAGCCAAAATGCGAAGACAAAGAGACAGGTCACAAATGACAGAAATGGAGCAAAGCAAACAATTGGATGTAGAGTTCAAAACCACCGTTATTCGGTTTTTCAAGAATTTTTTAGAAACCGCTGATAAACTTCGTGAGACCCTCAATAAATATAGTGAGACCCTTGAGGACATGAAAATGGACCAGCTAGAAAATAAGCATACACTGACTGAAATAAAGAATAACATACAGAGATCCAATAGGAGACTAGAGGATCACAAGAATCAAGTCAAAGATTTAAAATACGAAGAAGCAAAAAACACCCAATCAGAAAAGAAAAAAGAAAAAAGAATCCAAAAATATGAAAATAGTGTAAGGAGCCTCTGGGACAACTCCAAGCATACCAACAACAGAATTATAGGGGTGCCAGAAGAAGAGACAGAGCAAGATATTGAAAACCTATTTGAAGAAATAATGACAGAAAACTTCCCCTACCTGGAGAAAGAAATAGACTTACAAGTCCAGGAAGCACAGAGAACTCCAAACAAAAGGAATCTAAAGAGTATCACACCAAGACACATCATAATTAAATTGCCAAGGGCAAAAGACAAAGAGAGAATCTTATTATTATTATTATTATTATTAATCTTTATTGTTCATATTATTACAGTTGTTTCTCTTTTTTCACCCCATAGCTCCTTCCTCCCAGTTCTCACCCCACCCTCTGTCCTTACCCCCGCAATGTGCTCCTCCATAGGTGTACAATTTTTGTCCAGTCTATTCTCGCACACCCAACACCCCTTTCCCCCTGAGAATTGTCAGTCCACTCCCTTTCTATGCCTCTGATTCTATTCTGTTCACCAGTTTATTCTGTTCATCAGACTTTTTTTATTCACTTGATTTTTAGGTTCACTTGTTGATAGATGTGTATTTGTTGTTCATAATTTTTATCTTTACTTTTTCTTCTTCTTCCTCTTCTCAAAGGATACCTTTCAGCATTTCATATAATACTGGTTGGGTGGTGATGAACTCTTTTAGCTTTTTCTTGTCTGTGAAGCTCTTTGTCTGACCTTCAATTCTGAATGATAACTTTGCTGGGTAAAGTAATCTTGGTTGTAGGTTCTTGCTGTTCATCACTTTGAATATTTCTTGCCATTCCCTTCTGGCCTGCAAAGTTTCTGTTGAGAAATCAGCTGACAGTCGTATGGGTTCCCCCTTGTAGGTAACTGACTGCTTTTCCCTTGCTCCTTTTAAGATTCTCTCTTTGTCTTTTGCTCTTGGCATTTTAATTATGATGTGTCTTGGTGTGGTTCTCCTTGGATTTTCTTTTGTTTGGGATTCTTTGTGCTTCCTGGACTTATAAGTTCATTTCTTTCACGAGGTAGGGGAAGTTTTCTGTCATTATTTCTTCAAATAAGTTTTCAATATCTTGCTCTCTTTCTTCTTCTGGCACCCCTATAATTCTTATGTTGGTACGCTTGGAGTTGTCCCAGAGGCTCTTTACGCTATCTTCATATTTTTGGATTTTTTCTTTTTGCTTTTCCGATTGCGTGTTTTTGCTTCTTCGTATTTCATATCTTTGACTTGATTCTTGGAATCCTCTAGTCCACTGTTGGATCTCTGTATATTATTCTTTATTTCAGTCAGTGTATGCTTAATTTCTTGTTTGTCCTTTTTAAATTTATCAGTGATCTCTATAAAATTCTTGAAAAACCTTATAACCATGGTTTTGAACTCTATATCCAGTCATTTGCTTTCCATCCATTTCTATCATTTGTGACCTGTTTCTTTGTCTCTGCATTTTGGCTGCTTCCCTGCATTGATAGAGTGGCTTTCTGTGCTAGGTGTCCTATAGGGCCCAGTGGCTCAGTCTCCCCAATTACCTGAGGTGGACACTCTTGTTGCACCACTTTTTGGCTTTGTGCACAGTGTTGTTGTAGCTAAACCTTGATTGTTGTTGGTATCACTGAGAGGAATTAACCTCCAGGCCACTTGGCTGTGAGAATCAGCTGTGTCTATGGTGGGAGAACTTCTGGGCTGTAGACACCCTTATGGGGCAAGACTTGCTTCAGTGGGGCTTTGGTGCCCACTGAATCTGACCCCTGAGTGTGTCCCTTATGGGTCTGAGGAGTTGTAGTCTGGGCGGTCCTGCTCTGACCACTGGGTACACTGGCTCTTGGATCTCTGAGGAGATGCTATTTTAGCTTCTCCCTAAGCCTTCCCAGCCTTTTATGTGCAAAAGCCTCTGTGCAGAGCTTGGAGGGTGGGGTCTTGGCAAATCAGTAGGGTAGAGCAAACAGCTATGGCTGATTCTCAATCCTGCCCTAAGAGGCACTGGGTTTCTGTGACTCTCGGCACCACCGAGATAAAGCCGCTCTGGAGATCCTCCCGGTGCCAGATTGTGCTAGACGGTGCCAGACAGTCCAGCTTTTCCCCATATGAGTCTGGGTCTCCAGAAACTCGCCTGGAACTGGTGTTCAGAGCCATCGGGAGTTTGTGCCTCCCTCTGGTATGGAACCTCAGCTGCCAGCCCTTTCTGCGATCCCCCTTCGCCGTGTGCGCCTCCATACTACTGTACTATACTTCTGTACCTCCTCTGAGTCTGTCTCTTTCTAGTTGTAGAATTTCCACTCAGCCAGCCTTCCTGTGTGTCTGGGTGGTGTCCATTTTTTCTTTTCGTTGTGATTTTGAAATGGTTGTGCAAGGCAGCATTTCCCAATGTTTACCTATGCCAACATCTTGATTTCTCCCAAAGAGTGAATCTTAAAAGCAGCAAGAGAAAAACAGTTAGTTACTTACAAGGGAGTACCCATACGACTGTCAGCTGATTTCTCAACAGAAACTATGCAGGCCAGAAGGGAATGGCAAGAAATATTCAAAGTGATGAGTTGCAAGAACCTACAACCAAGATTACTCTATCCAGCAAAGCTATCATTCAGAATTGAAGGTCAGTTAAAGAGCTTCATAGGTAAGAAAAAGCTAAAGGAGTTCATCACCACCATACCAGTATTATATGAAATGCTAAAAGGTATCCTTTAAGAAGAGGAAGAAGAAGAAAAAGGTAAAGATAAAAATTATGAAGATAGTGACAACAAATACATATCTATCAACAAGTGAATATAAAAAATCAAGTGGATAAATAATGTGATGAACAGAATAAACTGGTGAATATAATAGAATCATGGAGTGGACTGACAATTCTCAGGAGGGAGTAGGGGTGTGGCGGGTGCGGGAAAGAGATTGGACAAAAATCTTATACCTATGGATGAGGACAGTGGTGATGTACAGGGGGAGGAGTGCAAGAGAAGAGGGTGGAGTGGGAACCAGGTGGAGGGGGACCTATGGGGTGACAAAAGAGGAACCACTGTAATAATCTGAACAATAAAGATTTAATTAAAAAATAAAAATAATATAAATAAAATAAAAATGAATAAGGAATCTAATAAACAAAATAAACTAGAAAAAATAGAATAGAAAAAAATAGAATAGAATAGAACCAGAAGCATGAAAACATGGAATAGGTGATGATTCTCAGAGGGAAGGGGGAAGGGGTGTCAGGAAGAGACTAACCAAAGAACTTATATGCAGATATTACCTATAACAGATATTAAGGTGGTGAAGACTTGGAGCGGGGCAGAAACTGGGTGGAGGGGGGCAATGGGAGAGATATCTGTAATACTCTAAACAATAAAGATTTTTTTAAAGATATGCAAAAAAGCAAAAAAACAAATGAAATTTTTTTTTGAAAGACAGTTTATTGTGAGACCAAATGTGCAAAAATTTTTTTAAATTTATTTATCTTTATTGTTCAAATTATTAGAGTTGTTCCTCTATTTTCCCCCTTAGCTCCCCTCCTCCCATTTCCCACCCACCCTCTGTCCCCACCCCCCACTGTCCTCATCCATAGGTGTACGATCATTGTCCATTCTCTTCCCACACTCCCAACACCCTTTACCCCCGAAAATTGTCAGTCCACTACCTTTCTATTCCTCTGATTCTATTCTATTCACTAGTTCATTCTGTTCATCAGATTTTTTTATTCACTTGATTTTTAGGTTCACTTGTTGAAAGATATGTATTTGTTGTTCATAATTTTTATCTTTACTTTTTCTTCATCCTCTTCTCAAAGGATACCTTTCAGCAT